>VSMD01138628.1:0-60612 GCA_008750895.1 Mirza zaza | reverse complement strand
ACAGAAAGCATCTTCCCCACTTGTGCTGAAGCTGAGACGTGAGGCTGGGAGTGCTGCCTCCATTGAAGCCTTGGAAAGGAGGATGGTGTGAGAGAATGAGGCCCATAAGTGGAGAAAAGAGGGAAGAGAGAAGGAAGAGGAAGTCCCGGCCACTTCCTGGTCTCAGTCACCCCAGAGGCCTACCTGTACCCTGGCTGCTCCTGCAGTGTGGACATCGGAGCCAATAAATTCCTCAATAAATTCCTCGACTAGTTCAGGTTGTTTGTCATTTGCAACCAAAGAATCCTGATTAACGCAGCCTCCATCTGTCACCGGAATCACTTCTTTGACAGTTTGTAGAATTCCTGCCTCCCTGTCTTCCTCTTTTCCTGGAAACACACGTTGAGGAATGGTCGTCTTCATCGTGATCCATACACAGACTGAGCACCTGCTCTTTCCTGGCATTGTCCTAGGTGTGGTGGGGGATACAGCTGCATATGATAGTCTGTGCCTTCTGGGTGCTTCTATGCTCATCAAAATATAAGAAATTCCAAGGGCACAGAGCACATGCTGAGCACAGATCTTTTTTAGAACAAGGCATAAATCAATCAGTCTGCGTGGAGTTTTTACAGAACACAGACACTCATCACTGCAGATTATTCTGACCTTTTGGTGCCAAACATCCCTTTCTTGAAAAAACCATCTACCCCTTAGGACAAAAGTTTTTCCTCTTTTTTCTTAAAGTTACCTTTTACAGTAGAGCATTCTGTTTGTGGGGTCTTCTCCACCCTGGCTGGCTCCTAAATCAGGATCAGCTCTGGTTGTTGTTGTTGTTGTTTTTCCAACCTCGCCCAATTTATTTCCCCATGGAATCCCCACCCTAGATTTCTCATTGTGCCCAGGGCCCTCCCATTACCAAAGCCTCTATTTTTCTAAACTAATATGTGGCCTCTGGATAGATCCTATTCCAGGATACAATCTGTGAATCTCCTGTTTGAATGTCTTCCCATATGTTTTCTGGTCCTATTTAACTTCAATGGTTCTCAAAGAATGAAATGTGTAAAAAAGGAAAAAAAGAGCATTATACACATTTCCAAAGAAATGATCTATGCTCAAGGGTGTGCATTCAAATGGGAAACGTTTAGATATGGCTAGAAAGGACAGGAGAAAGATAAGCAGGGGTAGACAAATAGGAGTTTCTGGAATGTCTGTGTTTCTTACTGCCCTTCCACCCTCAGGCTCTGCACAGACCCTCCCATACCCCGAGATCCGAGCGCCAACCCAACTGGGTCCAGGTCTCCCTTAGGGCGACCTGTGTGCTGTGAAGTCAAGTGGGAGCCTAGAGAATTCCACTGACTTTTGAATGATCCTTTTTCCTACTTTCCAGGGATAAATTCCTCTTCCCCTTAGGTGTGAGATGTCAGGTTATCATATTACCTGCTTTCTTTTTTAAAAACTTAGGGGCTTAATAACAATTTAGTATTTCTCATAATTTTCTGGGCCAGGAGTTTGGGCAGAGCTCATGTGGGTGGCTCTTCTGCTGCACATGACAGGAGCTGGCGTCGCTCACTTGGCCGCACTTAGCAGCTGCGTGAAACCCTCGACGGGCTAGACCGGAAGGTCTGAGAAGTCCCTGCTCACGTGTCGGATGCCTCGGTGCTCTACCGCGTGCTTCTCCACGGAGCTTTAGACCAAGGGATAAATTTGTCTTTCAGTTTATTTTATCTAATGATTAGCTGTTTGACTTTCATAAAGCAGCTTTTCTCTGAAACTTTTTTTTTTTTTTGGAGACTAGGTCTTGCTCTGTTGCCCAGGCTACCGTACAGGGGTGTCACCATAGCTCATTGCAACCTCAAACTCCTGGGCTCAGGCTATTCTTGAAATCAGACATGTTAATATTTCTGCAATGAAATGTATGAAGTTTTACATGAAGTGGGTGTGAGGATAAAGTAACTTCATATCAGTTTAAGTCAGATTTTGTCACCACAGGAGTTTTGGCATCAAATTTGTCAAAACAAAACAAAACAAAAAACTCTTGATTTTCAGAGATTCAGGAATTTGGAATCACAGATAAGGGATGGTGGAATGACATCTCGGGCTTGATTATCCCCAAAGAAATGAATTTTTTGTTGTTTTTTTGTTTGTTTTTTGAGACAGCATCTTACTCTGTTGCCCAGGATAGGGTGCTGTGGCATCAGCCTAGCTCACAGCAACCTCAAACTCCTGGGCTCAAGCGATCCTTCTGCCTGAGGCTCCTGAATAGCTGGGACTACGGGTGCACACTACTACGGCCTGACTACTTTTTTCTATTTTTAGTAGAGATGGGGTCTCGCTGTTGCTCAGGCTGCTCTTGAACTCCTGGCCTCATGTGATCCTCCCACCTCGGCCTCCCAGAGTGCTAGGATTACAGGTGTGAGCCACTACGCCCAGCCAAAGGTCACTTTCTTTATTTTTAAAATGAGAATATTGACGTGACCAAGATTTAAAAAACTCTTTTATGCCCTAGTTGTGAAAATGCAACACACCTTTAAAAAATCTTTAGAAGAAATGCCCCAAGTGGCCACAAGATGGGCTTGTTTCTCTGTGATAATATCTGGGAGTCCTGTTGCTGCGTCCAAGACTGAGTCTTTCTTGGGGTCTCTCCATTTGTCTCTATAGGTCTACAGGTCCCCTCTCCATGTTCCGTGTTTCTGTGTAGGTCTGTCTCTTCATCTATGTTTATGTGTGTTTTTCTCTCTTGGCTTATAGGGTTTATTTCTCCCCTTTTTGTATATTTCCTTATTTCCATTTTTGTATATTCCATGTATTTCTATCTTGCATTCTTCGTGCACACACACATCTGGCTCTTATTCTGCCCTGCCTCTTTCCCTCGACTACTATGTTGAATTTTTTCTTAACTTTTTAATGAAAAAAATGTTTTAATGAAAATAATTTTTCTGTTCTTAATATTCAAAATAGATAGCATATTTTACATATCTTTCAAATCTAAAAAAAGTTTCTATTTATATAAAGTGAGATATCATATGTAAATTACTTAGCACAGCATCTGGTATATAGTTGATACTCAATTATTATATCCTTTTATCTGGCTTCCCCTTATGTGGTTGTCTAAGTGATCTCTGTCACATGGTCAATGGTTCTAAACAGGACAGAAGTCAATCCTCCATATCCTTAACATTTTGTGTTTTTCTCTCCCCCTACCCTGGGACACCAATTCTTGGTGCTGGCAGCTCTTTGTCATTACTCTGCTCGTGCATATCTTCTGGGAGTTAATGAGAGTGCAGGTTTAAAGGCCAAAGGAGACTGGTGGCTCAGTCAACCTTCTGTGCAGCTTCTTGTACCTTTCACAGGCTGCTCTTCTGTTCTCCCTGCAAGTGTTTACTGAGCGCTCAGAATGCACCGGGGATGGGGAGAAAAACGTGGACGGAACAGACACAGCCCCACACCTCTCGAAGCCCACAGTTTACTGGGAGAAATGGGCAATACATCCATGAGCAACCAAGAGCAGGGCCTGGATGGATGCAGCGATTAGAATACAGCGAGGGAGAAGTCTCTCGGAGGGGCCGTGAAGGGCGAGACCTAAGGGTGAGAAGCACCGAGCAGGAGGGCAGCGGAGGGAGAGGGCCCGGATGCAGGGAGCGGTTCTGCAGGAGGCCCCGGGCAGGGACCAGGCAGGAGAGCCATGGCTGGAGGGCGCAGGGAGCAAACCGTGCTGGGCTCCCAGACCAGGAGTGGTCATGGGTCCCGGCCTCCTTCCGACACAATGGGAAGCCACCAAAGGGTTTAGGCAGGAGCATGGAATGATCTGATCTATGCATTCAAAAGATGACTCTGGCTACAGTGGCATTGGATTCCAGGAGGGGCAGGTGAGGAAACAGAAAAAGTAAGCTCTCCAGAGACGGTAGTGGTGAGGGAGGAAAGAAGAGAAAGGGTTGGAAACGTTTTAGGAGGGTGGCACGCTAAAGCCGGCGAGGACAGTGCTCTCAGGCGGGGAGGGGGGCAGATGCGGGGAGAGCAGGGATGTGCTAAATACAGCTAAGGGGCCAGGGGGACAAGGACAGAAGAAGAGTGCCCTGAGATGTGGCCACGCAGAAGCCACCCAGGACAGTAGCAGGAGCGGCGTGGGCAGAGTTGGGGGAAGGTGGGGTGACAAGGGCAGGGGGAGAGTGGAGACGGCTTGTGAAGTCAACTGCTTTGAGAAGCTTGGTCACAAAGGGGATAGGGAAAGACACCCGTGGAGGCTGAGCGATCGTGGGTATCTGGGGAGGAGAAATACTAGAGTGTGTTTGGAAACTGTCAACATGATCACCAGAGAGTGAGAGGTGGTGTCTCGGGGTTGGTTTTTTTGTTGTTGTTGTTAATAATGATGAGACTTCGGGTTGTGCAACGCTTCACAGTTTACCAAGTGTTGTCACACACACTCTTGCACTCAGTCCTCATCCCGTCCTGTGAGGTGCATGGCAGCCCGAGTTACGGGTGAGGACGCTGAAGCTCAGAGGAATTGAATGACGAGCTCAAGGTCAGAGCTAGGCGGTGGCAGGGCCAGGACCCCACCCCTGGCTGCCCTGGCCCAGCCCCAGGCCCCGTCCTCCCCACTGTCCCAGTGAACTGGCTCTCAGCACCGGTTGTTCCTCGATGGTGTCTCTCAAGAGGATTTTACAGTTGCCACCGAGCCAGTCCCTCCGCCTGCTGGCCCATCCTTTGATATTAGGAAGCCACAACTGCTTCCCTGGAATGTGGGACCTTGTTCTGCTTCCCTGCTCTGTTTAACTGAGCTTCAGAGCCTCCAGAATTTTTACAAGTGTCCCCAAATCTCTGCCAGGTATCAGGGAGAGGAAATGTGTAATCCCAGGAAACTCACTCCAGCTCCCCAGGCTAGTCAGCTGGGCACTGACACCACACAGTGACTATGGGCGAGTCGTCGAACTTGCGCGCCTCAGTCTCCACATCTGTAAAATGGGGATGTTAGCAAAACCCGTGTGCTGGGACTGTTGTGAGGATGAAATGAGATAGTGGGTATCAAGTGACTAGAATGGTGCTTGGCACATGGGGACTGCTCTCCTAATGTTACCCACGGCTATTTTCACGCGCTCACGCGCTCACTCGCCCATTCTCTCATCAGGCGGATGTTGGGTGAGCACCTGCTGTGTGCCAGCGTTGCTCCAGGCACAGCAAATGCAGAGAAGCAGTCGCTCTTCCTGGGCGCAAGAAGCATATGTTTTAATGAGGGAAGCGAGGCTGGAACGCAGACAGCTCTGCCCTCGCAGGAATAAACACGGTGCAAAACGCTGTGGGTATCCAGAGAAGAGAAGGTCACAGCCAGCCGGGGCAGCCGGGGCAGGCTTCGTGGGAGGCCGGGAGGGAGGGTGGGGAGAACATTCTGCAGGGAGAGGGCGGCTGCAGCTGAGAAAGCCACGGGAGCCTGAAAGGACAGAGCATTCAGCAGAAGACGAGGAAGCAAACTGGAGCGTCAGCTCCTGGAGAAGAGGGGGAGGAGTGAGGCTGTTTCTCCTGGGGGAGAGGACTGGGAGGGGCCCGGGCCGTGCGTCCAGCAGGCGCAGCAAAGGGTGGCCTGGGCTGATGCAGGGAATAGCAACTCCATGCTTTGTCCCTGGCCTTGCACCACGGTGTCAAGACCTCAGCCTAGGAGCTGTGGGTCTGACTTTATATCTATAGTCCCTAGGGGTTGATTGGGGGTTGGGGGCAGGG
Source organism: Mirza zaza (assembly GCA_008750895.1). Taxonomy (NCBI): domain Eukaryota; kingdom Metazoa; phylum Chordata; class Mammalia; order Primates; family Cheirogaleidae; genus Mirza; species Mirza zaza. Next base: position 54,924 of record VSMD01138628.1, on the reverse strand, counting down.
TCTGAGTGTCAGGATTCATCCCAGGCCACCATGTAGATTTGGGGAGGCCTCTATGGTGTGTGCTCACTCTGTAACAGATTGAAGAATCTGACCTAGCCTGGCAGTCTCACCCTGTGATCTCCTTAGCGGCTGCGCTGAAACTACCCGCCACGTTCTTCCAAGAAGAGATGAGCCCGGGCCATCTGCTTCCCCAGGGTCACTGCCATGCATGCAGGAACCTTGAGTGTAGCCCAGCCACTCCAGATGCAGGCCAAAGGCCTGGCTTCCAACATGTGGGAGGCCATGGCCCCTCGTCTCCCGCTGGGAGCTGGCTTCAGAGGTGATAAAGACACTCGGGGAGAGCCAAGGGGCAGAGGTGTAAAGGAGGGCGTCAGTGCTGGGCTTCATACAGTGTTCCCCAGCTTACCCTGCGGGAGGGGACACCTGCTCTGCTCATCTTAGAAGGTTATCGGCGGACTCAGACCCACAGAGCTTTTTAAACTTTGGCTCTGGAATCCTTTGCTCACACAACGTGCTGTGGAATGTGATGCATAAAATAAAATGCGTCAACACAGAAATGCGGTGCTTGAAACCGAGATCGCAGGGCCCAGCAGCACGCCCACGGCCGCATTTTGTGACCCTCTGATTTAGTCCAGCTGTCTCATTTCACAGAAGAGAAACCCAGAGCCTAGAGAGGGGAACTGGCCGGCCCAAGACCACCAACCCGATCTCTGGCAGAGCTAGGTTCCTTAAGAAGCAAATGAGATCAAGGATAGGAAAGTGATTTGTAAACTGTAAATTGCTATGCAAATGTAGGCTTATCATTATCTACATCGATGTCTACATGAAGTTCTCGGGCATTTCTCAGGGTCGCTACTTTGGGGGAGACTGCCAGGGAAAAGACGTGCGGGACTGAGAGTGTTGGTGTCCTGGGCAGTGTGGAAAGAACAAAGGCTTTGGCCCCTGGAGACAGAGAGGCCCGGCGCTGCCACTTACAGGCTGTGTAACCTTGGACCTCACTTTAGTTTCCTTTTCTAGAAGAACGCATTCCCTCTCTTCTGTCCGGGTTTATGCGGGGCTTAAGTGAGACGATGCACGTGTAAGTGCTCTCACCAAGGCCACACATTCTGAATAGAGCCGTCTTGCGAGGGGCGGCCGTGATGGAAGAACAGAAAACCCAAGGCTTCGGGACTGGTGTTTAGCCCTCGCCAGGCACTTCCTGTCCCCGAGAGCCGGAGCCAGCTGCTGACGGTGCTGGAACCCAAGCGTTCTGTCTCCCCCGCTAGACACGGCTCCATAGGTCACGCCGCGCCCTTAAGCCGCAGCCCTCAGACGCTCTCCGTCAAAGTGTCTGAGGCACAACCTTCCATCACTGGGCACTGACTCAGCCCCAGTGAGCTCCGTCTCTCCTGTCACAGCCTGAGGGTGCCAGGGGGCACCCGGCCAGCTGCTCGGCATCCCCCAAACCTCACCGGCTTCTGCATCCCGGGGACGAAGGACAGGGCAGGTCGGATGTGTTTCAGCAAAGAAAGAAGCAGTTTCTCTCCAAGACCTTGGAGAGTTCTTTCCACCCTCCCCAGATGTTCTCCGCGGGGTGAGGGGCGGAGGCGGCAGCTGGCCCTCGCTGAGGATGTGCGCTCTCAGGCCGAAACGTGGGCAAGAGGTCGGGCACCGCGTGGATGGGATTTGGCCGGGTTCCTTTGGAGGGCCTGGCAAGCTGGTGCTCCCAGGAGACGGGAGGAGGCCTCAGACATTTGTGACTGTGCTACCTGGGGGTGACCTGGGGCACACTGCTGTCCTTCAGGGCCCCAGATGCAAAGGCGACGGGAAAAAGTCAACCATGGGATGTCTAAGTGTTTATGACTCAGACGTGAGCTCTGAGGTTTCATTCATTCAATCATTCAGCAAATATTTATTGAGCACCTATTGTGTGCCAGGCACTGGGGAACAAAATGGACAAAATGTCCTGCCCGCCTGGAGCTGATATTCTTGCGGGACCAGACAGAGCAGAAAGAAATGAATAAGAGGACAGAGAGTAGCCAGCTGGGGTCACAGCAGCGGGAAGAGGGCAGTGGCGAGGGGCGAAGGGTGCGGGTGGCGTGGTGCTTGCGTGCTGTGAGAGCAGGAGCAGGTGAGGCCTCGCTGAGAAGGGACAGCTGAGCAAGGGCCTGAAGGAGGAGAAGCAGGTCGCCAGCCTTGGACATATCTGGAGGAACAGCATCCTGGGCAGAGGGAACAGCAAGTGCAAAGTTCCTGAGGCAGGAACATGCCTGAGGCTTCAGTGCAGATAGGAGGCAGTGCAGACACAGGAGATAATGGGAGACCCGAGGAGTGACGGGCTTGGTAATCTATTGTCCCAAGTGCCTTAGACAAAGAGATCCATTGGGTCCATCTAATAACTTCAGAAGTGTTCATATCCTCCCATCTGAGATGCTAACGCCTAGCTACTGTTTAAATGCCGGGACTTTCTGGCAGAAAAGAGTTGTTCAAACCTTAACAGCAAAGCCTTCTTCTCCTCCACGGCTCATTCACACAAGGGTTCTTGGCATAGCAGGAAGGGACTGGGTTCAAGTCCCAGCACCTGTTGTTGCTTACTATGTTACCTTGGGAAGGACACTCAACCTCTCTGAGCTTCAGTTTCCCCTATGAACCTCATTAGTTGTTGTTAGATTTAAATTCACGAGATCACAAGTTGAAAGTGCCTTTAATTATACACTGAAATGGGCAAGGTGAACGTCAGGGAGGTTTTTGTTTCCTTCAGCGACACCTGTGGTAAGGGCTTGTCACAAGCCGCCTGCTCCCCTCCACCACCCTGCTCCTTGTAGTGCGTCCCACACGGGCCCAGCTGGCCCTCCCTTTGCCTGGGCCAGCATCTGATTTGGGGACCCAGGGGCCCCCAGGCAAGGCTGGGAATGGTTCACTGGGAACACTCTGGTTCTGAACCTCCCCACGGTGTGTCCAGGAGGACTCTGAGCCCAGTGCTCCGGCTGGGCGGGACTGGGTGGGCCCGGCTGCTCCTCTCCAACACCCCTCCCGGCGTCTCCCCCAGGTACAACGGCCCCAACCTGGTGCTGAAGTACGACCGGGCCCAGAAGCGGCTGGTGAACATCGCGGTGGACGAGCGCAGCTCCCCCTACTACGCGCTGCGGGACCGGCAGGGGAATGCCATCGGGGTCACGGCTTGCGACATCGACGGGGACGGCCGTGAGGAGATCTACTTCCTCAACACCAACAACGCCTTCTCAGGTGGGGACTGCGGCCTCGGCCTCCCCTGCTTCCCCCCTCGCCCTCCCAGCACGACTGCGGGAGGCCCTCGGGTCCGGCAGCCACAGTCCCCTGCTGCCTCCGGGCCTCCCCTGGTCCCAGAGCGACCCCTTCTCCTGTGCCTGAGCTTGCAGCGCTCACCTCCAGGGCCCGGGTCTGGAGATGCTCGGAGTGGACACAAGAGGCCAGTGCTCCCAGGCTGTGTCTTCCTAGCTCCCAGGCCAAGCCCCAGGCCTCGTGACCCCGCCCCCGCCCCACCCCGCCCCGCCGCTCTGCCCGCTCTGCCCGGTGCAGGCGCTCACCACTCTCACCGGTTATGCCGCCACCGCCTGGCACCACCACGCTGGCTCAAAGGGGGCTTTCCAAAATGCTTGGAAATCCTTCAAGGCCCCCCACTATTTTTAGCCGAGCTCATTTATTCATCCAGAAATTCTTGCCGAACGCCCACTCTGTGCCTGCCTAGAGGTGCTGGGGTGTAACTTTGAGACAGACACACCTGGAGCTCACTGAGCCTGTCCTAGCCCAGAGCTTCTCAGCACGGAGCCCCTGGGGTCTCGTGGAATGCAGGAGCGGCTCGGCAGGTCCGAGGTGGGGGCGGGGCCCTTTGTTTCCGCCCCACTCCCAGGCTAGGGCGCCTCTGCGCCAGGGACCACGCTCTGAGTAGCCAGGTCCTGCACGCTAGGGGTGGGTGAGGGAAACTGATGCCCAGAAGGCTACATGATAGTAGCAGGATGGTGACAGCAATACGTAAGCGCCTACTGTGTGCTGGGCCCTGATCTAAGTGTTTACGTTAATTATTTCAGTTAGATCTCGCACACCTCGATTAGGGAGGAACTGGTAAACCCACGTTATGGTTGAGGAAACTGAGGCACAAAGAGGCTCAAGGCCACACAGCTTGTAAGTCCCAGAATTCACACCCAGGAGTCTGACTCCAATTTTAGTATATGTGCTGCCGAGAGGAGCACCCGGGGTCTGACTCCAGATCGTCCTTGTAGTCAGGACACTGGCTTTCCCCCGTCCTGTGTCCTCAGCCCAGTGGGGAGCTGGACTGAAGTGGGTGCTCAGTGTCTCATGAGCTGGGGGCCGGTTCCTGGGGCTGCAGAAGAAGGTCGTTCCTGCCCCGACACTCACATTTTCTCAGGCTCAGATCCCAGGATCTCGGCCCGCTACACTGACGTCCACTCCTGTGGGGCCGTGACATCTATGTGGGAGTCCCAGGCCATGGCTCCCAGCAGGGGGACAGAGGGCTGTCTGCCCCTGTGGGGCCAGGTGGGGCGTGTGCTGGACTCCTCCAGATGGCAGCAGCCTCTTCGTGTTGACTCTGGACAAGACCTGCCTTCAGACCTGAGCGGTCACCGTCTGAGACCTCCCAGCCTCCTGGGGCCGGTGACCGCCCGGCTGTGGGGGCCACCTCCCCTGCCCCCCAACACACGCACACTGGCTTTCCCCAGGGTCACAATGCCAAGTCCGAGCCAGGACCCAGCCCCTCGACTGCCCTGACGTTGAGCCTCGCCAGCTGCGTGGATGGGAGGGGACAAGGTTGGGGCCCCGCCAGGGGCAGGGGCGGCGCGCTGGCGGGCGGCCAGCCTCGTGCAGCCAAGAAACAATGAGCCACAGCCCCAAGTGGTGTTTTATGGGTTTTCATCTCATCGTGCCACCAAGTGAGGCCTGAGAGATAGTAATTATCCCTACACAAATATCAGGGCATGATTACCCAGCTGGATTTACTGCCCTCTCTCCAGCCAAGCCAAGATTGGATTAGGACACAATTAATTGATGGGCTGATAAACTCTTTAATGTGGGACAAGGTCAGGAAGGGAGCAGTGTCAAGGGATGTCTATAGCAGGGGTGAGCCCCAAGGAAGACTCCGGAGGGCTGGGAAGTAGGACGAGAACCGTGGAAGGGACGTTCAGTGTGGCCCGGCAGGCAGGATGCCAGAGGAAGGCGCAGACTCGCCCCTACTCACCAAGCGCGGGGCCCCGGCAAGAGGACCCTCCAGGTGTCTCCGAAGCCCAGCCCTTCCCACGCTCTCAGCGTGCTCCGCTGGGGACCCAGAAGCAGTGGTTCCCCACCCAGGCTGCACGTCAGAGCTGCCTGGGGCTGTCAGCCGTCCCAGCTGGGCGGCAGTCCCGACAGTCCCCTGAGAACCTGGGGTTGAGACCCAGTCGCCAGATCGCAAAGCTCCCCGGTGACTCCCATGTGCAGCTGAGGATAAAGGCCACTAACTTGGCGTCACGTTAGTTCCACGCTCGGCCAACAGTACCCCGACTCGTGTACGGAGCACTTAGCATGTGCCAGGCACCGCTGTAGGCACAGAGGATGCCTCAGTAAACGAAACACAAGGACCCTGCCCTCATGGAGTTCACTCTCTGTCCCCAGTTCTCTGTCCCTTACATCTCTCCAGGTGTCTGCCTCCTCTCTCCCAAGCCCCTGGACGCTAAGCTCCTTGAGGGCAAAGTCCCCGTGTTGTTCATTTTCTGGTCCCCTTTGGCCCTCGCTGGACATTTGGCCCTGGGCTTCCTAGGACTGAGGGCACATCTGGGGAGGCTGGAGCTGGCCTGGGGCCGGGGGAAGGATGACAGTGGCCGGCAGCCTCAGCCCCAGGCCCACACCTCCCGCTGCCCTTCTGTGGGTTTGAGGGATGTCTGTGGGTTTGAGTTAATTTTTCAGTTGAGTGGTTCCATTGACTCATCGACAGTGGGTGGGGTGTGGAGTGGGACATTTGTGTCGCGTCAGCACTTCCTTCGGCCCCTGGCACGGCGCTCAGCCGTTGACACTCTGCCCACTGTGGGGAACCTGAGGCCTCTCCAGAGGCCCGGCCAGCCCAGCACGGCCGAGGCGCTCAGCTGTGGCCCTCATCGGCCTGCGCCAGGGTGCTGGAGGGACCTGCGGAAGGACAGTCCCTCTCCCCTGCCCCAGCCAGCCTAGGGAGGCCGGCATTGCAGTCCTCACAAGAGGGCTGAGAGCCTGCCCCCAGTAGTGTCTTGTGGGGTCAGTTTGTACAAACCTGGGGTCTGCCCCTTACTGGGTGACCTTGGGCGAGATACTTGCCCTCTCAGTCTCCCCTCCCTCATCTGCAGGACAGGAAAATACTGACTTCATACGCTCTGCTCCCTGCAATGGCCCAGGAGACTGTGTCAAAGTCTTTGCCATCGCTCTGGCCTGACCCAGGCTGCCTTTCTGGCCGCCTTCCCCCCAGTCGTCCTCGCTCACGGCATTCTCACCTGCTGCCTTCGTACTTGCTGTTCCCTTTGCCTGCAATGCTTTTCCCGCTCATGTCCTCAAGGCTCACTTCTCTTCATTCAGGCCCCTGCTCAGATGAGGTCTTCCCTGAGCCCCTTGTCTAAAGTCACAGCCCCGTCTCTCCCCGTGCCCTTAACTGGCTTATTTTCCTCCACTGCACCCACCGCTCATCTGAAAATATGCTGTTTGTCGTCCGTCTCTCCCGCTGCTGTCTGAACTCCACGGGGCTAGGAACTTTGTCTTGCTCACTGGTCCAGACCCAAACAAGTACTCATCCCTTAGCACCCGTTAAATACATATTTGTGAATAAACATTTGAGATAATGAATGGAAAGCACTTGTTATGGTGCCTCAGACTCAGCGCTCTGAACAAAAGCCGTTGTCATTCTGTGGCTATGAAGAAGGCCCGAGCTTGTGAAAACGCCCTGGCCGTGCTGCTGGCCCATGGGAGAGAGGCCCAAGCAGCAGAGAGAGAAAAGGACTGTGTGTGAGCAAGACACTGCCCAGACGAGGGCTCCAGGTGAGCTCGGGTCAAGGGTTGGGAATTGGCACGTAGGGAAGGGGAAGGAAAAGGAGGAAGCTTGACCACCATCAAGGAGGCCTGGGCCTGGAAACCAGCTTATGGTTTAATTGACCTGGAAAAATAACAGCCTGGGTACTTCAGGTGGCACTAGTCAGTGAAAACCAGGTGGGAGAGTGTGGGGGCACAGGGCACCCCGGGATCCCCTGCAGTCCTGGTCAGAGCGCGTCCCCTGGGCTCCAGCCCACCTGGCTGCTCCCCTGGGCAGCCCAAGCTATCCTGCCCACATGGCCTGGCCTGGGGAAGGGGAGCGTGGGCAGCATATGGGTCAGCGCAAACCGTGATCCCAGCCACCACCTTATTTTCTCTCAGTGCAACACCATGGTCATTGAAGATATGCTATGTGCAGGGCCCTGTTAAAAGAACACACGTACCTCCCTCCTTTCTGCACAAACAGTGGCATGCCCTACTCACAGTTCCTCTCCTTGCTCTTTTTAATATTTACAATATATTTTGAATATTATTTCTTGGCAGTACACAGAGAACTTTCTCCTTCTTTTCATGACTGTATAGTACTCCATTGCATAGATTTGCCATGAATTCAATCCATCCTGTGTTGATGAAAGATTACTCGCAATCTTTTGCCCTTACCAAATGAATAAGCTTGCCCAACATGCCATTTTCCACAAATGCAGGTATATTTATAAGATAATTTCCTGGAAATGGAATTACTGCACCAAAGGACTGTAAGTGTGCAGCTTGGGTAGGCATTGCCAGACTGCCCTGCACGGGGACGCTACTCATCACGTTCCCGTCGGCCACACCTGCAAGCAGGCACTTTCCAACCCTCTCCAGCACAGTGTTTCAGCAATTTTTTTAGTATTTGCCAATCTGATGGGAAAATACTGCTATCCAAGTATAGTTTTAATTCCCATTTTTCTTAAAATGAGTGAGGCTGAGAATATTTTTATATATTTGAATCTCTTGTCAGCTCATAGCCTTTGCCCACTTTTTCTATTGATTATTGGTCTTTTTCCTATTGATTTGTAACACCTCTTTATAAATTAGGGAAATTAGCCCTTTGTAATACAAGGTGCAAATAGTTAGTTTTCCCTTGTTTGTCATTTTTCTTATGTCTTTGCTCATGGTGGGTTTTGTAATGTGGGAAATTTTCATTTTTATGGACTTGGATTTATCACTCTTTTCTTTTATGGCTTCTGGGCTCTGTGTCATACTTAGAGAGGCCTTCAGCAGGGGCTTTTGCGACCTCTTAGAGAAGAGAGGCGGCATCAATTACTGTGCTAGAGGCAAGAGGGGGATTCGGGTGGTGGCACTTCCAGCCTCTTCTGCCTTCACAGCAGATGAGCCATCGGCTCTTGAGAGAAGCACCCCTTGTGCTGCGGCTCCTTCCCCCAGGCCCGGTGCCAGCCGCGCCCAGGTAATCTACACCTCATGACCCACAGTGTGATGCACGGACGGGCAGTGCTGGGACCAGCTGAAGCTCTTACAAACACAGATTCTCAGGCCCCCAGACCTCCTAGGCCAGAATCTGTATTTTAATCTTCCCGTACCCAGGAGAGTCTGAGATGTGCTTCCCAAGTCTCCACCCTCTTTTCCTAGGCTCCTCTGGTCCTAAAACGGATGCTAGGGTCTCCTGTTCCCCAAGCAGCTTTCACGTGGACGCAGCGTCCCACCTCGCAGCTGTCCCGGCACGGCCGCGCTCGGGGACCTGCTCGGGCTCCTCAACACACGTGGCCCGGTGAGCAGCAGGGAGGGAGCGAGGCGGCCACAGCAGCGCCGTGAGGAGTCGGGGCCCAGAGGCCACATCTGTGGTCCTAACAAAGAACGAGGCTGCCCCCCACGTGGAGCGGCCCCAGCGCTGTGATACCATGCGAGGGGCTTTGCAGCATGCGGACATGGTTTGAAGCACAGCGTTGCCACCTCACAGCGGCCGTGCAACCTGAGGCAAATGATTTAACCCGCTGAGCCCTGATTTCGCTCTGTTGAATGAAGACTCCATCCTCCTGGCGTGGCCACGGACGGGACTAAAGGAGCCAATGTGGGCAAAGCTCCCGGCAGGAGCCGAAGGGGTTTCCCTCTTCCCCCTGGCATGGAGGAAGGAGGGCTGGGCCCAGCAATTATATGGGACCCAGGGAGCCTGGCCTTCTCCGCTAAGTGTCCTTTGTCCGCACTCCTTTCTTCCCCTGGAGCCATCACTGCCTTGCTGGTTTTCCATTGACAGAGCCTCATAAAGCCTTTTATACCTAATGTCATCGTTGGGTCCTGGGGTGTAGATCATTGCGGATCTGCTGTGGTCAGGCCCTGTAATTCCCTGGATGAGGATGAGGAGGATGATGGCATTGTTATTATTTACTGGAGTTATCATGTACCAGGCATTGTTCTAAGTGCTTTATGTATGTTATCTAATTTAACCCTCACAACAACCTGGTAAATAGCTGCCCATTCTCATGATCCCATTTTCCAGATAAGAAAAAGCCAAGTTTATGATTTGCCCAAGGTCAGCCTAGAGGAAGGATGTTCCTGGCTACCCTACCAGCCCTGCTGTTTGCCTCATGGATGAGCTTGAAGGCGGAGGCCTCTGCCCTGCCGTACACACCTGCCCTCCTCTCTCTGTGTCACCAGTGTCAGACTGAGTCAGGCCATCTCCTGGGTGGGGCTAGCCCCTGGGGAGGGGTTCCACCCAGGGGTCCTTAGGAACAGCCCTTTATGGCCCAATGTCACCCTGCCATGGCCCCAGGCTGCCTTCTAGTTCTAGTTTTCTGTTTGTCTCATCACTCCTTCTCTGTCTCTTCTCCCTCCTTCACCCCAAATGTGGCTGCTTCCTGGGACTCCATCTTTGGCTTAGTCTTTCCCCTGTCCCCAGCTCCAGCCCCCCTGTTGCCCTCCATAATGGCCAGTGACCTCTTGGCTACCTCTTGACCACTTCAAATGCAAACTCTGAAGCTAAGCTCCTGCTCCTCACCCCCAGCTGGCCCAGTGTCCCTGCTTGAGCCACCGTCCCCGCACTGTGGACAGCTCCCCTGCTCTGTAGCCACACCCGGCCAGTCCCTCCTGCCCTCCTGCTGTGGCCCCTGCACCCAGCGCTTCCTCTCCCCCCCCCACTGTCAACACCCCAATCAAGCCCAAGCTCCTACAAAAGTGGCTGCTCACTGTATTTTCTCTTGCAAGCTCACCCCACAGCCAACTCAATCTTCTAGAAGCACTGTCTTCCCCTGACTTTCCCCAGATCAGAAGCCACCAATGAATGGCCCCTTTGCCCTAAGTTCTGGGGTTGCTGGGTCTCCCCTGCCCCGCCATGTTTGTCCTCCTCTCTAGGCCAGCTCAGTGTCCCCTCTGTGCCTTCTTCTTGCTATTCTGCCTGACATTCTCCTATCTGCCTGAGCTGAGGAGTGCAGTGCTGACCCAGGATTCAGAGTTGGAGGACCTGGGTTTGACTCTCTCTCTCCCCTTACCAGGTCTGTGACCTTGGGTAATTGACTTAACCTCTACCCCTTAATTTCTCCATCTGTAAGATGGGGCTACACCACCTCTCAGGGTCTGCAGGGTTTAGACGAGATAATGGTTGTAAAAACAAGAACGTGCTTCATTCAGAGCCTGGCCATGCTTCATGCCCCATACATACAGGAGTCGTTGCTGTTGTTACACTGACCCTTAGAGTCCCAGGCCAGGTGCTTCCTCCCTCAGGAAGGCCTCCCTGATCCCAGCAACCTCTTCCGTCCTGATTTCATGGCGTCTCCTGGATGCACTGTCCCGTCCTGCCCTGCTGGGCTCTGCCGGCTGTGGGCTCTTAGGCAAGGCCCTGCAGCTCTCGTGGCTCAGGCACTTCGTGTGTAGGAGGCATGAGGCAGACCCACCTCGTGGGTGTGGTGAGGCGAGTGAGTGCGGGTGAAGCCCCTGGCACAGAGAAAGCGCTGTGGGGTGGCAGGTGTCCTTAGTGTCACTGCCGCCTCATGGCCTCTCCTTCAGTTACTCCTTGTGTTGTGGATGGACCATTAGCACCCTGAGGTGGGGACCAAGGCTCGCTTCCCGCTGCCTCCAACGCACCTGGCGTGGCTCCTGGCCCCAGCATCCTGACAACTGGCATTTCCACTGGACTCGGGGACCTCTGAGGCTCTTTTAGTGCCAACATGCCAGAGTCAGGGTGGGAATGGGAATTCCCAGACTTGCCTCTCACGGGGCCATGGCCCCCAGAGCCCCCGTGCCTCCTCGAGTCCTCCCGTTTCTCCCAGGCCTCCACCCTCTCAGTGTCTCCCCCGGGGCCCCAAGCGAGACCCTCTCCCCTGCCTCTGACAGCCTCTCCTCTTGCAGAGCAGCTGCCCCCGACTCAGTGAGGGCCCCGGGGCGGGATGCAGCTACAAGGAGCCAGAAGGCAGGATTACACGCCGACACGGGCCGGGGGCCGGTGCTGGGTGTTTATTGCCTGTGCCATCGACCTGCACAGCTCGCTATTTATCTGTCTTCCTGACACACCTAATTACCCAGGTTGCAGCTGCCAGAGCGTTTGCTCTTCCTAAATCACAGGCTCCCATCGCTTCTGTCGCCCCGGCCTCCGGGCCTCTGCCTGCAGAAGGGCTGCCATTGATTTTGCCGTTCCCATTTATGACCTACAAGGCTCCGCATCGCTGTTGCACATTTTACCTTAATTAGTTTATTCTTCTGGGCGTCCCTGGTGAGCTCGGAGGCCAGGAGGCTGAAGAGGGGTGGTGCCAACAGCACAAGGCACCCTAACCCCCTGGCCAAAAAGCCGGAGCCTAGCCGGACATCAGCACCTATGACAGCAATTTGCCAAGGAAGGTGCTGGTTCTGCAGGGTGCTAATAGGTGGTCTGCAAAAAGGGGTTCCATGGCCAAGGAACATTTGGGAAAGGCTGGGTTAAATAAAATTAAGCAGGTAACTTATTGCAAGACTTTTCAAAGTTTTGATAGACCAATGTCATTGTGGATCTCCCAGAGGCAGGTGATCATGCAGTCCTTCCCAAACTCAGATGATCGCGAAACCCTTTCTCCAGGCATCTCACAGAGACTGGAGTCTCACAAAGCACACTTTGGGAAAGGCTGTCTGGGGTGGACAGAGGGAATTGGAGGTAATGAGATGAACAAAGTGGGTCACCCTCTGTCCTAGCTGAGGAAGGAGCTCAGCAGCTTGAGAAATTTCTTCCACTGAATCCAGAGGTGCCAATAGAAGCACTGCAGAGCCCTGGCTACCACTTTGCTGCCCTGGCCCAAGCTTTGTGGGAGTGGAGCCAGGATATTTCAGGAAGGGTATTTCAGGCTGAGTATGGGTATTTCAGGTATTCAAGCCAGGGTATTTCAGGCTGGCTGCAGGTACAGGGCCGAGGGGGCCCTGGTTGGACAGCTGGACAAGGGTTGCTTGCTGTGGGGGAGGGTTGGGGACCCCAGCCTGTGGGGGCCATCCTCGGAGGACTCCCAGGTGTCTGGAAGCAATGACAAGCCTGCCACTGTCTCTGGGACAGCCGTGAAGACAGCAGCCGAAGTCCAGGTCCCTTCTCCACAGTCCTGAAATCCAGAACAATCTGAAAGCCTCAAGTGCTTTTTCAAGTTTGGGGGAAACTCATTTGATAGCAAAACCTGTCCTGAGCTGATATGAGCTATTTGTAGGCTTTATTTATCCCATTTGGTGTGAATATTCATGTTTTACTGCAGAAATATTAATGTGTTTAATTACAGGGTGCTGCCCCAGTCCCTGCCGGGGCTGTTATGTAATAAACGGAGTGTGCGCTGTGTTACCGTTCTAAAACATGAAGGAAAAAACCCAACTTTCTAAACACATCTGGCCCCCAGGAATGGTGGGCCTGGGGCTGTGGGCCTGGGGTCTCTCGGAGCTGTCACCAACTCTCAATGTGCGTTTTCTCATGTAATTCCCACGGGACACTGGAAGGGAGGCACAGCTATTGAGCACAACTTTCGGTGGGAAACGGGTCAGGGACTTGCCCCAGACTCACAGCTGACAAGAGGAGACTTGGGCGGATGGGGTCGGGTACCCGTGTTTTCGTTTGGGGAACCAGCGTCCCATTTCCCCGTGGGCATCCCCCCAAGCACAGGAGGTCTGTGCAGATCCCTGTCTGGGCTCCTCAGAGATGGGCCTGAGCTCGCGCTGCCGCCCACAAACACCGGCAGGTCTCCTGGGTCTGCCTCCCTGCTTCCCTCCCCACGGAGGGCCTGTTCCTCCTCCCGGCGTCAGGGACTCTGCGCCCTGGTGTCCAGTGGGCATCCCTGAGGCCAACTCCAGAGCTCACAGGTGACACTCCTGCCCCTGGGGACCTCATGGTCTCAGGAAGCCCAGAAGGAGGCCCCTGAGACCAAAGCCAGTGTCCTCTCCTGGGCTGAGCCACCCGAGGGACCATTACTCTGCTCCCACCTACACACACCTGCACAGGTACTCACACCGGCACTCACGTGTTCTCACGTGACACTCACTTTCTCACCTCCCTCGTTCTCACACCGTCACTCACTCTCACACTCATTCCCACTTCCACACTCTTCCACTCTCACACTCATTCTCCCTCACACACACTCACTGTCATTCTCTTACGCATGCTCTTGCACACTCATTCTCACATGAACCCTCACTAACGCACGCATTCTTGTGCTCACGCCCTCACACACTCTCACTCATTCTCACACACTCACTTTCACTCTTTCCCATGCTCACACTCTCACTCTCATTCATCCTTGCACATTCCCATTCTCATGCTCACGCTCTCACGCACTCACATGCACGTGCACACGCACTCTCACTCACACACTCACTCTCGGAACCACCCACTCTCACCTAGCCCCTGTGGCACAGAGCTGATGTCTCCAAAAGACCTTAGAAAGTAGCTCATCTATAAAACAGGAAAACTCATTTCTGACTAATAATAGCTACCACTTTGTTGCGGGGGAAAGCCAACCTTTAATGTGCATAATCTACACCTCACAGTAAATTCGAATGCAGTTATTTTTGTCATCCCCATTCACGAATAAGAAAACTGAGGCTCAGAGATGCTAAGCACCTTGCCTGAAGTCTAGAGCCTGGACAGAGAATCCAGGGAGCACTGGGACTGGGACTCCGGCCCATCTCCTGGAAGCCTGGAATTCCTCCCCTGGGCCATGGTGTCACCCTTCAGTCTAGGCCCACTTCCTTTTCCCTGCCAGCCAGCCAGTCAAGTTCAGGGTTCTGGCACCAAGTCCACTCTTCCCCATGCTCACCTTCCCCAATTCCTCCAGCTGCCCCCCTCCCTGTGTTTCCTGTGCTGGGCTCTGAGGGTAGGATGTGGCCCCTCCTAAGCTACCAGTGCTCTGGGTCTTGCTTTAATAGGAAATAAACTCAGGGTGACGGTGAAGGGGAGAGCTCTGCCTCCACGGTAGCTTGAAAAGGCTTGAGGCTCCAGCCACTGGGAGTTCTTCCCACTTCCCCAAAGCAAGGCTTCTTAGTCATGAACGAGCTTCAGGAGGCCACAGATCTCCTGACATTACATACAGCATGTCGTGTGGTGCTGAAGGTCATTGGCCTCCATCCAGTTCTCAAAGGGGTCAGTCATGCAAAAGATGTGGAGACCACTGCCCGCCAGGGCTCCCCAGTGCTGCAGCCAGTTCCTCCCAGGGCTGCCCTAACCCCTCGTCACAGCCCAGGCAGAACCACCCCTCACCCCTACCCTCTCAGAGCTCCACTTCCAGTGCTTTCCTCAGTGTGGACTAAGACCTCCCCACCAACCAGGACCATTCCTGCTGAGACCCCAGTCAGACCCTACGACCCAGCAGAGGATGTAGGGACAGCTCCTCTGGGTTGGGTCTGGATGTTGGAACATGGGCAGTCCCAGGCTCTCGTTCACGACGTTGCAGGAGCACATGGTGCAGGGCGTGAAATCCAGCTGTCGAAGGTCATCCCAGACACGTGCGTGGGAGCAGTAGCTTTTCTTCCCTAGTTCCTGAGGCCTGGGCTGGCCACCTTCATAAGCTTCGAGCTCTCAAAACTGAAAACATCTGAGTGTCCCCCAAACAGGGAGGAGTCTCACCTGCCTGAGGTCTCCTGCAGCAGATGGCCCACCCACCTCTGGCCCAACTGCCTCGTGGCGGATGCTACGAGACATGCACCGAGATCAGAAGCTGGACCCTGGTCCACTGTCCACCAGCCCTCCCTTTCTTCCTGTCTCCAGGGGTGGCTACCTACACAGACAAGTTGTTCAAGTTCCGCAACAACCGGTGGGAAGACATCCTGAGTGACGAGGTCAACATGGCCCGTGGCGTGGCCAGCCTCTTTGCCGGACGCTCTGTGGCCTGTGTGGACAGGAAGGTGAGTGCAGAGGTGCATGGAGGCAGGGCTGGGGAGAAGCAGAGGGCACACAGCAATGACATCCAGGAGAGGAGCCACCAGGGAGACATCCCCCCGCAGAGTGGTGGCTCTCACCAGCGTGGTGGCTCCCAGAGTGTCTTGCACAGAGTGGCTGCTACATAGTAACAACCACGCCTTGCAGGATGAGCTACAGTAGACCTTTCACACCCTTTCTCCCATGCGGCCCTCCAGCAACCAGTCAGGAAGCCGACTGGGGGGACATTATGTCCAGTGGACATTTGGAGGGACGGAGGCCCAGCTTGGAGCAGTGACTAGCCTGGGGACCCAGAATGGATTAGTGGTGTGGTTAGGACATGAGTCACAATCTTCTAGCTCTAAATCCTGTGCTTATTCACTCATTCAACTAACATTTACAGAGTGTGTCCTGTGTGCCAGGCATGGAGCCATAGGCCCCTTCGTAAATACTTACGGGACAAATGAAGGCACAGATGGCCTCCTAGGTGGGTGGGTGGAGGGTGCCTGAATACGCAAGTACTTCAGTGTATCAGTAGCGCCAGCCAAAGTGGACCGGAGGAAAGGCCGGGTGGGGAGGGCCAGGAGCAGCTGCAGCCATCTGCCTTGGGGGGCGGGGGTGTTGGGGGGAGCCACCCACCCAGGCCCAGGTCCCAGCAGACCCAGCCAGAGCCGGAGACTTGCTGCGGAGGTGATTTATCCCTCCTGTCACCTGCTCCCCTGCCGCCCACCTCCTTGGCTGAGTAAACAGTCATCTCTAAATCAGGGGCCCAGCTGCTGCCCATTCTGGGGGCAGGGGCAAGGGGGTGGGCTCACTTTGGGATTGAGATGGCACTGGGGATTGCGGATTCAGCGTGAATCTTCACAGCAGGGGCCTCCAGGCCTTGGGAGAAGGCAGGTGCCAGGTATAAATATTTATTTCTTAACAAGCTGGTGCTGGGAAGAGAAGCCAAGCTGGGCTGTGAAGCCACATTTAGCCCTGACCTGAATCTGTGCCACCTGGACTCCTGCCTGGTGGGAGGGGACGGGGAGACGCACTGTGAACAGCCCCAGAGAGTGGGGGTGCCAGGCCTGGGCACGGCTGGGGGCCTCTGTCCTGCCTCCTCCTTCAGAAGCCATCTCTGTGCTCCAGGACCCGGCTCCCCACGCCCAGCTGCCGTGGGAAGTTCGCAGAGAACTGGAGGGAGGGGCGTGCAGGTTACTCACGAGGAGATGTGCTATTTGTCCTCACAAGGTCATCTGCACACCCACGCGTTTAACCACAGGACAAAGGCACCACGTGAACTGGCGCTGCAGCCCGGAGGCGGGCGTTCAGAGGCCGGGGCAGCCCGGCTCAGCCCCAGACTCAGCTCCCAAGCCTCGGTCTGCCACCAGGAGCGGGGTCGCTGTCTGCGTCCAGCCACCACCTTTGCCATCCGTGGGCCCTGAGAACCGTGAGGGAAGGCAAGCAGAGAGGCCGAGGCCAGCCTGGGAGCCGAGAGGGGCGTGCAGCATGGTGTAGGGAAACACGAGAGCAGGGTAACAGTAACAACAGCTAAGGCTGATTAAACTACAACCTGCCGAGCCCTGTGCTAAGTAGTTTAGATGTGTCATCTTCCTGAACCCTGGTAATAAGGAGCCCAGGAGGTAGGTGCTATCATTATCCCATTTTACAGATACGGAAACTAAGGCTTCTGGCGATTAGGCAACTTGACCTGGGTCACACATGAAGTGGCAGACAAAGCCAGGAATCAAGTCGGCTTGCCCGAAATTGAAGCAGATCCCTCTCTACCCCTCGGCTACCCTGCTTCTGGGTGAAACGGTACCAGACACACCTTTCCAACCCCAGGTTTTAGTGCCGCGCTCACCCTAGTCGTCCTTACTCAGCCCCACAGCCTCTACCTGGGGCCTTTTCATCTGTGCGCCTGGTCAGTGCTTCTCAAAGTGTGGGCCCCAGACCAACAGCGTGGGCATTGTTAGAAATGGACATTCTCTGGCCCCACCCCACTCCTCTGAGTCAGAACCTCTGGGGGCCCCCAGTGATCCGGGGTTCAGCCAGCCCTGCAGGTGATGCCGACGCGTGCTGAAGACGGAGAGCCAGAGCTGTCGTGCCAGGTGAAGGGTTCACCCCTCGCCATGCACTGTCCCCTCCCTCTGCCCTCGCCCATTCTCTGCCCCACACCTGGAGCCCCTGCTTGTCCTTTGTCTTCAGCAGACTCATCACTCACCCACCTTTCTGGATCCAGCCCAAAGCTGATCTCTTACAAGAAGCGTTCTCTGATCGATAATGATTATGCCTCATGTTTATATAGCATTTTTATCTCTTCAAAGACCTTTCACATATGTTGTCTCAGGAAGCAGGGGGAGCATGATCCTGCTTAACACATGAGGGGACATGGTCTGCAGGCTGTGAGGGAGTTGCGTAAGGACAAGGAGCCAGTTAGGGGCAGAGCCTAGACTGGGACCCAGGCTACCAGCCTGAGACCAGCGGTTCTCAAAGTGTGTTGACCAGCAGCGTCAACAGAATCCAGGAACTTGTTAGAAATACAAATTCCCAGGGCCCACCCCAGACCTCTCGACTCAGAAACTGTGGGGAGGGGGCCCAGGATCTGTGTTGTCACAAGCCCTTCAGGTGCCTCTGATGTAGGGTAAAGGGTGAGAACCACTGACCTGGACCCAAAGCTGTAGAAACATCTTCTTTCCCCTGGAATCAGGTCACCCTCCCAGAATCCTTGTAGTCAAGTGTACATGTAAATTTCTGCAATCTTCTGTGGCCTAACACATCTATGTTTCTCAGTTCTAACAGCCCAATAAATTGAAGTAAGGGACTAGGTATAACTGAATTTTATAAACATCCCAATTTCTATCACAGTGCATTTAAGTCCACTGGGCTTAATTGCTCATTTGTGGGTGAGATTGCTGCCAGCTGGTGGGGTCAGGCAGGGTTCTTGGTAGCACACTTTCCCCTTTGGCCCCTCACTCAATCTTCAGCCAGTCATTACACACACACACACCACACTCCTGGGTCTGCTGAGAACCTCTCAAAGTCCTTCCCTGATCAGGAAGCCGTGTTGAAAAGCAGCGCATCTCAAACTGCAGTTTTGCGCAGGAACCACGTGGGAGTCTGGCGGAAATGCAGGTTGTGATTCAACAGGTCTGGGGTGGGGGCAGGGATTCTGTCTTTCTAACATGCTCCCAGATGTCACTGAAGCTGCTGGTCCAGGGACCACTTTGAGTAACAAGATTTGTAAAGCACGGAGTCCCAGGTGGCAGGGGACAGGCTCAGATGACCAAAAGAGAAGGCAAAGAGAAGTCTGTAGGGAACAGCTTTTACCACCTCTGGCTTTGTCCCCTGACACTGTCTTGCATCTTACATTCCAGCAACATGCAGCCAACGGCTGTGGTTTCCCTACATACATCATTCCCTTTTTCATCTCTGTTGGAAGGTTCTTTCCCCTCCATTTCACTCGGGTGAGACTCCTCTTAGGAAACCTGTTCTGAACTCCCCATAGCTCAGTGCCCTTCCTCTGGGTTAGAAGCCCCTCTTCTGCGCATCCGGGAAATCCTGCACATATTCTCTGCCGTGTGTGTCTATGATTGTTGACGCATCTATACACCCAGGCCACCCTGAGCTCCTTCCTTGGCCTCAACCCCCAGTCAGACAGACTCAAGTGGCTCCTAATCAGCTTCCTCAAAGAAGAGGGTCCCTCAGCAGGCAAACTCAGTGCCCAGTTAGGTGGGGCAAGGTCTGCTTATGGTACCGCTGGGTAAGGAGTAGAAGCAGGCAAAGCGGGCTGAGAGGAAGGGGTGACAGCACAGTTTTATGGCCTTGAGCTCAGCTGTTTCTCTGGAGTCCTTTTGTGCTCATGGCTTGCCTTTCAGACTAGACTGGAAGCAACCTAAGGACAGGGACTTTGCCTTAACTACATTTATAGCAGAGCACCTTGCACAGAGTGGGAGCTCAAGAAGTATTTACTGCCTGATTAATTGGAGGGAAGTGATGAAAAGGAAAGCTAGACAACTGATTTAGAAATTGTGCAGATCTCTTGGGAGGAAGGCATCCATTGAAGAAATAACACCACTACAGTAACAGGCAGAAAAGAAGCATCTTTCATCAGCAGCGTCTCGGACTAGAGAAGAGAATGACTGTAGCAAAGAGAAGCCGATGCCCAGGGCTTCCACTGGATGCAAAGGAAAAATAAAATATTTGAGACGGTGTTATGAAGGCAGAAGCAATATAATCTTTCTTTCTGGTAATACGGGAGAAAGGAGGGAGTGAAAGAGGGAGGGAGGACCCCTGCGAATCCGTGCCTCTTGTGTGACCAAAATAGAGGCATGAAGAAGCGCAGGGCAGGAAGGGGGGAGAGGGAGGTGGCTCAGGAATTTGCTTGTCATCTTGGCTGGAGTGAGCTTGAATGAGAGAGAGAGAGACTGAAAATAATGGGAATTGGTAGATCAATCAATCAGCAAATATTTATTGAGCAGCTACCCTGGCTGGCAGCTGGAGAGAGCTCAGCTGGAGGGAGGCACATTAGAAAATTGTCTATAAAAAGGTGGTTGTGGGGGAGAGGGAGGGATGTGTTCTTTTGGAACAGGATGGAAGGAGAAGCAGGCTGCTTTGCTGTACGACTCCCGGAGGTGTCATTCACACGGTAGCCTTTGTGAAAAGCCCCTCTGGAGGTGTGCTGGGCACAGCCTGCAAGGCCATTCGGACAGACCTGGGGAGAAGAACCCGACTCCGTGGAATAGCTATGGCCCTGCAGAGGGCAGGAGGGATTTCTGGGGAAAGAATGGAATGAGCCGAGAGGGCCTGCTCACCCGCCTCCTTCCCTCTTCCTCAGGGCTCCGGACGCTACTCCATCTACATTGCCAATTATGCCTACGGCAACGTGGGCCCCGATGCACTCATCGAAATGGACCCCGAGGCCAGTGACCTGTCCCAGGGCATCCTGGCACTCAGAGATGTGGCTGCTGAGGCTGGGGTCAGCAAATACACAGGTATGCAGCGTGACCCGGGAGGCCGCGCAGTGGAGGGGATGGGGCACCCGGCAAGGCTGAGTCTAATTCAGCAGAGACCACAAGGAGAGGATGGGCTTATGTCCCTGTGGAGGGGGCAAAGGCTCTATTCCATCCCACCACCCATAGAAGGCTCCTCCCATGCTGCCTGCCTCTCCAAGGCTTGTGGAAACATCTGGAAGGTGGGAGTTTTGGGATGCCCAATGGGAGACATCAGGCACAGGGCCTGGCAGGAAAGTGGGGTGTGAGAACACACAACAGCAACCTGTCCCTGGAACCCTTGCCCCGTTCCCGACTGCAACCTCAATGGTGGGTGAGCAGGTTCTATAGGAGAAAACTGACAAATCACAAAAGCCAAGATTTAAAGCATTATTTATTGCCAAATACCAGATGAAATTATTTACTTACACATATGCAGCCAGGAATTGAGTGCTAAATCCCTAAGCTTCGGTTGGGTCCCGTCTCAGATAACTGAGCTCAAAGAATTGTGTTCGTGTTCCAAACCCTCTCCAGCGCTTTTTTTGAAGGCATGCTCCCCCCTCATCTTTCTGGATGGAGGACCTATTGTCAGAGTCTCTGACAGGGAGATCTTTCTAGGGAAGGCTGTTTTTCTAATTCCAGCACGCCTGCTGACTAAACTCTGATAATCTGCCAATAGACTGCTGATGGCAGAGCAATCCAGTTCCTGTTTTGGGTGCCAAAAATTAGGAAGCCAGAGCCATGCACAACAACTTCTCATGTGAACCTCACCCTCACTCACACCCGACCTGCACTTTGGACGTAGAGATTCTCTCGTGCTCACAGAGACTTCCAAAGTGGCAGGCTGCCCAAGTCCAAATCCTGGAGCCGACGACATCCTTGAGAGGTCATCTGGGGCATCTCCTCACCTCCAGACACCTGGCTGGTGGCATAATCTCAAAGTCCTGCCCAGAAAGGGTTGTCACTGCCTCCCCTGAGTTTACGATGCCTTTCTGAGAAAGGGGGAGATGAAGGCTGACCCATTGGACAAAGTTTGTGGAAACAAATGACTAGACAATAAGCTAGTTTGCACAGCTCAAGCCCTCTCAGCGTGCCCGAGAGCTCCGTGCACGGACGTAGCACGGAAAGGCAGCGTCAGTAATAAACCACGTTTCCCTGGGAAAGGGAATAAACATGCAGGCGCTTCAGCCTGGATTTGTTCAGTCAATTTTTCTGAATAATTCCCAGTTCTGTGCACTGGGTTAGCGTGGCAATTAAGTGCCTTGATCTTGCAGGGGAAGGCAGGTGGGCTGGGGCGGAGAATGAAGCCCTTGAAAGTGATGAGATAGAAGGGAGGCTCCGACTGGGAGAGCGGCTGAGACGCGAAATAAAAGAACTCAGAGGTGGCGGCTGGGTGAGCATGAAGGGGGCATTGTTCACGCTGGCTGGGCTGGCATGGAACCGAGCAGGGGGACGGAGGGGACCCAGAGGAGGCAGCTGAGGAGCACGGCGGGGACGAGAGCCCCAGCCAACTGTGCCGGCTGGGCTGGAAGGATGGGCAGCTCAAGGAGGCAGCAGCAGCTTCCGCGGAGGCATGGGGGAGGCTGGGCAGCTGGCGTGCCCAGAGGACACGTTAGAGCAGCTCCGCAGACTTCCAAGAGCCATTTGGCTGACAAGAACCCATTTGGCCCACCATGTCGCTATTCTGTCTGCCTGCCTTCCCCAGCCCACCCTTTCCCTGCCCACCAAGCCCCCCAACACTCCCCTGCAGCTCCCCTTGTCACGCGGCTAACAACACATGGACAACCGGCTGGAAAGCTAGCCCAGAGTGCCCCCCTGAGCCCCAGGAATGGACCCCAACCATAAAGGCCACCATGCTGAGCCCCGCCTGATGGCTGAGGCTCTGGGCAGGTGGCCAGTGCTCAGTGCAGGCCAGTGCCAGGGCCCTGAGCAGGCAGGCGGGAAGCAGCCACGGCCAGGTGTGCAGCCAGGGAGCTGAAGGCCCCTAGACCAAGCCGTGCAGCACCCACCCGCTGGCCAGCTGTGTGAGCTGGGAGAACCTCCTGCCTTACTGAAGAGCTGAGGTCCGGAGGGACCCTCCAAGGTCACACAGGAGTTTGTAGGGAACCAGCACTTACAGCCCCATCTCCTGATGCCTAAACGGCCACAGCCAGCTGGCCTTTCTGCTGAGCTTCAGCTCGAGAATCCTTCTCCAGCCTGCAGGACAGGAGGGGCTGGGGAAGGGGAAGCCCTGCACCCCCTGGGAAGCAGCCCCAGGGTGTCGTGGTGGAAGCAGCTGCCTGGCTGGGGTGCTCAGGGCAGGAGGGCGAGGCCCGGGCAGCCCGGGGCAGGCGGGGCAAGGGCGCTGCAGGTGCACCGGCTGTCCGGCTCTGCGGGAGGGGAAGGGAGGGAGGAGAGGTCTCCTCTCCAGACACCATCGATTCCGGTGGCCGCCTCCGCTCTGCTGGGTCACAGTGCCATCTAGCGGCCACCGTGCCTGTTCTCGGGGGACTTGAGGGCCCTGGAGGGCAGCGGAGCAAGAGATTGGGAGACAGTGGGGCAGTAGGACAACCACTCCTCCACCCTCTGGTTCCCTGAAAATCCCAAGCCCCGACTTCCAAGAGGCTGCCTGAGGCCTCTTGGAGCCAGGACAGTGCAGACAGCTGCCGTGCCTGGGAATCCCAGGAACTGGGTCCTGGCCACGGCAGAACCTGACATGGAACCAGCGCAGGGTAGGTGGAAGCCGAGAGTCCTGCCCTGCATGTGTGGCCCTGGGCCCTGTGACCCTGGGCACATGCCCCTCAGCTTTTCTGAGCACCCTGAGCTTGCAGTCTAGGAGAGGCTGAGGGCACAGGGTCTGGAGCCAGGCCACAGGTGCACATCCTGCTCCGGTCCAGGCAGCAATGGTGAACTATTAGCCTCTCCCAGCCTCGGTTTTCTCGCCTTCAAAATGGGAGCATTGTGAGGAAGAAAGGAGGCACACATGGGACATGCCTGGCACGCGGCCTGGCACATGGGCAGTGCCCATGGAGTATAGCAAATACCAACACCCTCCTGCTCTGAGGCGCTGGCAGAGCGACAGCAGGGCCCTCTGCTGGGCATCCCCTGGGTGCAGGGAGTGCTGTGCTAGGTACAGGGGGACACCCACAAGGAGGGGCCCCTGCCCTGAAGGCCGTCTCTGCGTGTCCCCAGCCTGACCTCTGGCCCCAGGCACTGGCAGGGGCATCTTCCCTCCCTCCCCACTGACCCCATCTCTCTTCTCTCCCACCCGACCCTGCCTGCCACCGGCCTCCGCCCCTCCCAGGAACTCTGCATTTTGGCCTCACCCTTTGAGGGAACATCTGTCCAGGCTGCAAGGTGGTGATTAAAGAAGCCTTAAAAGAAATTTGGAAAGAAAGTGAAGGTGGATTTATGATGTCGGGCGGGCAGCTTCGCTGTTGGCTGGGAGCAGTGTGGAACAAAGCAGAGGGCAGATCTGATTTATAGGAAGTCATTATTGGAGGAGACAGAGATGCCTAAAGCCCAGCTGAGGCCTTCTGGCAGATACCCACCAGCGGGCTTGACCCAGGCCGCAGAGTGGGGAGCCTCCCAGGTCCCCGGGCAGGTGCTGGCCCTTTGTCAGGAGCAAAGCCAGATCTGAGAGCCAGGGACCAGGCAGAGCTGGAGTGACAGGCTCCTCAGCCAGGGCTCAGAACCCCCAGGGAGTGCAGCGTGGGCCTGCCAGGGGTACTCAGACCCCAGCATACACGGGGACCATTTTCCCGGGGTAGACACATTCAATGAGGGTTGGGGGGACATCATTTTTCTTTCAAAACAGACACAGATATGCTATAGAATAGAAATGTAATTTTTGTATGCATTTTTCTCGGCTAACGCAAGAGATTTTACAGAAATGTCAAGCCTGTGGCTGGCCACTCCAGGCTACACCCACAGGCTTGCCAGCACAAATCCCTCCTCTGTTGCGAGGGAACAAATGATGGGGCCTGTCCTTCCACCTCCCTCCCCTTAACACTCAGTAGCGACAGGGCAGGAAGGAGGGGGCGACGGCTGTCTTTGTCTAAGGCCCTCCCCTCCACACAGCCAGAGCCCTGCCCGGCATCTGGAAGCCTCCAGAGGGCTTGGGAGTAGCAGCGCCTGCACCAACACAGTGTTACTCTGTTTTTAGCATTTTTCAGGAAATTTAGGATGAGAGCCCCTGTTACCACCCCGCCCTTCCCACACAACGCGCGCGTGCACACACACACACACACACACATACACACGCACCGCCCATTCCTCCACACCCACGTTCTCCAGCCTCTTTGCCCTGCTCTTTTACATCTTGGATGTTCTTGGCAGCCTGCAGACCTTGGTGTCTACCAGAATCCTCCTTCTGTCAAGGCCCCAGCAGATTAGCCCCTGGGCCCAAGCACAATGGCTGGCAGGCCTCACTTTAGAGTCTTCACAGGTGCCAAGTCTAGACCGGAGCTGGAATGGCTCCCGACACACTTATCCTGTGGTCCACACTGGAGGATGCATTCATTGAGAAGTACAGCAGGAAGGAGTCTTGGAGAGCTTCTCATTCTCCCACCCACTTCACAGGGATGGAGACTGAGGCCTGGATGGCGCACGTCCCAAGATCCTGCAGGTGCAGAGGGCAGAGGCCAGGCAAGAGCTCGAGGCCTTTCCTTAGCACCGTGGACCCCACGCTGCCTCGTCCCTGGGCCCAGGCCCTCAGTTGAAAGTAGCTCAGCAGCATGCACGCCCCCTCCCTGCAGTCTTTTCCACCCACCCCTCAGTCCCTGGTGCTGAGAGCTGCATCACCTGCACCTGAATTATTGTGCTTGAGTCTATATCACCAAAGTGCTGGGGTTCAGAGGTATAGGGTGTGGTTTTATTTCTTAAGAAACAAGTTTCCCTCTATCATCTGGGCTGGAGTGCAGTGGAATGATCATAGTTCACAGCAACCTCAAACTCCTGGGCTCAAGCAATCCTTCTGCCTCAGCCTCCCTAGTAGCTGGGACTACAGGCATGCGCCGCCATGCCCGGCTAATTTTTTCTATATATTTTTAGTTGGCCAATTAATTTCTTTCCATTTTTAATAGAGATGGGGTCTTGCTCTTGCTCAGGCCGGTCTTGAACTCCTGGCCTCAAGCGATCTTCCTGCCTCAGCTTCCCAAAGTGCTAGTATTCCAGGCATGAGCCACCTGACCCAGACAAAGGGGTGTTGTTCTTGAGGACAACCAAAGCTGTCCTATGAGGCTTGGGCCCAATGAGCAGAACATCAGAGGGAATGCTGGAATGTGGCCAGAGGAAATGGGGGCTACGGAAGGGCATTTTCCCCTGTAACCCCACCCTTTCTGCCCAGCCAGGTGGGCAGAGGAAGAAGCCTTCAGGGAGGGGTGAGCGGGGAGGGGCATTCACACCCCAACAGCAGAACTAGGAGGACTTTGAAACTTGAAAGTGCTGAGAAAAATAAAGGGATATTATTCACCCAGCAGGTGGTAAATTGTCCCAGCTAATGACTATGTGGCACCTGACATTTTCCAAGGCACCTTCCAAAAACCAGCTCACTTAATATTTATGACAGCCCTGAGAAGGAGCCATTATTATATGATCAGTCTTATGTTATAGCAGAGAACACAGAAGCCCAGAAAGGTTCAGTGAAGTGTCCAAGGTCACACAACTCAAACTTGGACTTTCTGATCCCCAGCCCTGTGGTTTCCCACCACCAGTGCTGCCTTTCCAGCCTCACCTGGGGAACTGTTTGTCCCCAAGAGAATGTGCTGGCCTCAGTTGTAAAAGAATTAATTGATATAAAGTGGAGTTAACATTATTCTCCAAGTCTAAATAAAGATGTTCCGACCTGCCCCCGGGAAGCCCATATGCTGTGTGCCGAGTCTTAGGAGGTGGGCGAGAGGGTGGGCAAGAGAAAGAAGAGGAGGGGGAGGGTCCTGGTGGAAGACACCTGCTGAATGAGGGGCCTTTGTCAGTGTCCTGGCAGGGCATAGGAGGGGCAGCCTACATTTACAAGGGGTGGATTTTATTGGCTTGAACAGGACTTGCATGTTGACCTGTGGCATCAGTGAGGGGTGCAGACACCTGGCCACCCCTGCCTCAGACCCCCCCTTCGGCCGCCCAGGGTAAGGGGCTGGGGCTGGGGCCCAGAGGCCAGCTCCCTGACTGCCGACTCACCTGCTCCACAACTGTGCAGCCAACTTGCCAAGGAGTTGTGGGTAACATCTCTGTTATGGTCTGGTTGCCATGGCAATAAATTGTGGCTAATTAGTAGTGTGGTTACCATGGCAATTTTCTAGTAATTACAGGTTACAAATGGTACAAGGCTTCAACCCAACCCAATTAGTTAATTAGAAAGATTTAGAAATTTGTCCAAAAAGGAAATAACCTGCTTTGTAGAAAATGAAGGGAATGTGTCACAGCTTGGGAGCCAGAGGCAGAGAGGAAATTAGAGGATGTGGAAGCAGGGGAAGAAGGATGGAGCTGCATGGCGGCCAGCCCCCGGGTCCCACCTGGAATTTCCAGGGGCCTAGGCAAGGCCGAGGGTTTCTCACGGAAGCTGCTCCTCGACTGGCGTCTGGCAGGACCAGGACG
Organism: Mirza zaza; assembly: GCA_008750895.1. Classification (NCBI taxonomy): domain Eukaryota; kingdom Metazoa; phylum Chordata; class Mammalia; order Primates; family Cheirogaleidae; genus Mirza; species Mirza zaza. The sequence goes on along the minus strand of VSMD01138628.1, from coordinate 28,047 downwards.
GGGACAGCTGCCAGCAGCCACTTAATGGCTCCTCTTTTAATGGGCAGAGGCAGGGCCCAGGTCGTAGCCCAGCACCTTTTCCTGCTGGCTTTAAGAAAGGCCTCTGAAAGCCACCCCACTGTACCCCGTGGCTCTCATGAAAAGCAGATGCCGTGTCTTGGAGGATGCTCCGCAGGAGTGATGTGAAGTTAGCGGCTCCATTGTCATGAGGCCTGAGCTCTCTTTGAGAGCTAATCAGATTATCTGGGAGGAATCGGGAGGCATAGGGCCCAGAGTGTGTTAACAAGGAGTCCGGCCATGACAGCAATAAGAGTGGCAGTGCCACCTCCCTCCCACCCGCATCTCGCTGGCCCCAGATGCCAGCTCTGGTGGGTAGGTGAGAAAGGCCCCATGATTTCCTCTGGGGGCATCTCTCAGGGGGCGGGAGGAGCCCAGGGACCAAGAGAACCCCTGTCTCTAATTAGCACAGTCACTTTGGGGAAACCTCTGCCCCTGAGACCTGCAGGTGGCGGGTGTGGGGGTGGGAGGCTGGCCCATCATGACACAGGTCTGCCTCAGCTCTCATTTATTAAAAAAAACAAATCGAGTTCTTCTGGAATGCTCTGATAACTCTTATTATGCTGAACAGCCCTTTAGGGCTGTACTTCCCAAACTTTACTGTGCACACTCACCATCCAGGGGTCTTGTTAGAATGCAGGATCTGGTTCAGTAGGGGACCAAGATTCTGCATTTCTAACAAACGCCGAGGTGCTACTCCTGCAGCTGCCCACAGGTCCCGCTCTGAGCAGCAAGGCTGTAGCGCCCCCAAAGCCCTTTCATATAGAGCTCACCTTATTTTTTAATTGATAAAAATTGTATGTATTTATGGTATATGACATATTTTAATATATTTGTGGTGTCCAAGATGATATTTTGAAATGAGTATACATTGTGGAATGGCTAAATCAAGCCAATTAACATACGAATTACCTCTCATACTTACCATTTTTTTGTAGTGAGAACGCTTAAAATCTGTTGTCTCAGCACGTTCAAGTATATGGTGCATTATTATTAACTGCGGTCACCATGTTGTACAATAATCTCTTATTCTTCCTGTTAAACTGATACTTTGTATACTTTGACCAACATCTCTCCAACCCCCACCCCAGTCCCCAGCCCCTAGTAACCCCCATTCTACTCTCTGTTTCTGTGAGTTCAACTTTTTTAGATCCACATAATAAGTGAGATCATGCAGTATCTGTCTCTCTGTGCCTGGTTTATTTCACTGAGCATGATGTCCTCCAGGGTCATCCATGTTGTCGAAATGACAGGATTGCCTTCTTTCTTAAGGCTGAATAATAGTCCACCGTATATATGTACATTTTCTTTATCCATCCATCCATTGATGGGCACCGGGTTTATCTAATATCTTGGGTATTGTGAACAGTGCTGCAGTGAACGTGGGAGCACAGATACGTCTCAGGCACACTGATTTCATTTCCTTTGGATGTATACCCAGCAGTGGGATTGCTGGATCATTTGGTAGGTCTATTTTTAACTTTTTTCGGAACCTCCATACTGTTTTCCATAATGGCTTTACTAATGTGCGTTCCCACCAGCAGCGTGCAAGTGTTCCCTTTCCTCTGCATCGCACCGACACTCGGAATCTTTTGTCTTTTTGATGATACCCATTCCAACGGGTATATCTCACCTCATTTGGTCCTCTGAAAAGGCAGGTCAGACTATCCTTCTTTTACAGATGAAGAAACTGAGGCTCGAAGGGTAAGGCAAATTGCCAGAGGGCACACAGTCTGTAAGAAGCCAAGCTGGGACTAGAATCGGCGTCCTGGCCCTGGTGGGGCTGCTTCCTGCCTGGTATTTCTGACACCTGGGGTGTGGCCAAGGAAAGGCCTTCTCAGTACAGGTTTGTGTTCCTGGGAGCAGAATGGGAGCCCGGAAGGCAGACAGTATTTATTGGCAACCCACTGGCTGGGGGTAGTGTGTTCAAGGCATGTTAAGATTTACTTCTTGACATGGCTAGCCCAAATTTGACCGTGGAGACTGCAAAGCCTAATGTAGAGCTGGCTTTACTTCTTTCTTTCTTTTTTAAAATATATACTTTTTTAGATTTCTTCCTTTCAAACTACTTTCTTGTTGCAATAAGTCAAATGATACAAAGACATTCAAAGAAAAGACCAACTATCATCTCTCCTTCCCAACCCAGATGCTACCCCATCAAGGTGGCCAGTGTTAACAGCATGGGGTGTGGCCTTTCCCACTTTTCTAGAAATGGAATAAGCTTGCACAAGCATGTAAACTCAGAAATATTATGTATTTTCCTATGTTTTAAATAAAAGTAAGATCACATGATATCATTACTTGAAGAATTGCTTATTCCGTTAACAGTATATCATGGGCCCCCCTCCAAGTCAATACCTATGGATCTACACAGTCTTTTTAGTAGCTGCAGAATGGCCCGTCATATGGGTGCACCATAATCCATTCAACCACTTCGCTGTCGATGTGTACAATTGTTTCCTACGTCAAAGGCAAGTAAGCATCCTTGTGTCTGTGGCTGGAGCCTTCTCCTATAGGCCCCTAAGAGAGGAGCCTACCCAGTGGCCTTGACCAGCACATGTGTGACTCAGAGAGGGAGTGGGGGAGGCTGTTGGGAGGTCTGTGACTTCACCAAAGTGGCCTGGCAGAGCCGGGTTTAGGATTATGGTGATTCAGCCACCTCTCTCAGAGGGCAGGGCAGGGCGTCGGCATCTTGGGGGGGCCTGTGCCCTCTGCCCCTTAGCTCATGGACTCGCCCGTTTGCCACAAAGGGACTGGGTCTCGCTCCTCCCCGCCGCTCCCTCAGTGCTGTCACCCTCCACACAGGTCTATGGGGCCATGAGCCCAGGCTCAGGGACACAGGCAAAGGTCAGAATTCCTCCCAGGGCCTGGGGCTTTGCTTCTGCCACTCACCCTGGACCACTGTCCTCTCTTAGGGGGCCGGGGTGTCAGCGTGGGCCCCATCCTCAGCAGCAGTGCATCGGACATCTTCTGCGACAACGAGAATGGGCCTAACTTCCTCTTCCACAACCGGGGCGACGGCACCTTCGTGGATGCTGCGGCCAGTGTTGGTGAGTGGGTGCAGCCGCCGCGCTGCGCGCTGTGCTCCTTGAGCCCCCAGACCCGGGGGGGCGCCGGCTGCCCTGCCCCCCCCCCCCCCGCCTTGGGGAGATGGACAAGTTGCTACCCACACCACACGGAGAGACAGTACTTGTCACTCCAATTCACATCCCCCATGGTTTGGGACACAGGGGATGTTTGCTGCTGAGAAGAGGGAGTCTGGAACTCCCGACCATTGTCATGTTCCAAAAATTGGCCCACAGTCCTCTGAGTCCTGCTGTGTCTCTCAGCATCAATTCCCCTCCGAGCGGCCTCTCCCGCCGTGGCCCCCTCCCACATTTATCTGAATCATTCGTTCAGTCCAACAACCATTCCCGGAGCCCCGAGCAGTGCCAGGCCGGTGCTAGGAGCTGGGGATGCTGCCGTGAATGAGGCTGAGACCACCCAACACATGGAACGACACTGACATTCTAGAAACAGATGCATACACAAACAGCTGGGGCGAGAAGCAGGACAAAATCCACACGAAACGGTGCCCAGGCTCCCAGCTCCGCTCCTCTTCCTCCCCTTGTGCTCCTCCCTCATCAACCTCAGAGCCTTTGCACCTGCCCCTCCCTCGGCCTGGACTGCCCCCTCCCACAACCCGCAGAGCCTCCATTTGCCCCTCAGCACTCGGCTCAAATGCCACCTCTGCAAGCCCTTCCTGCCGCCCTCTGCACCACCTGGCGGAGACTGGCCCTTCCCTCTCCACGTTCCCGCTGCCCCTTGAGTGCACCTCTCACTCAGGCTCCTACGTGGCCATCGTGGTTTGTCTAGGAGCTCTGCACAGACCAGGGCACCCATCTATCCATTCTTGACACAGTGCTTGCCACCCAGGGCCACGCTGTAAATTCCGCTGAGTGACAGAGTGAGCACTTCAGAAAAGTTCACAGATGTGTGATCACATCCCACGTCTGCCCTTCAGCTACTTCCCCTTGGCCATCCCACCACCCCCGCCTTGCAGAAAAGTGGAAGATTGGATTTCATCTCCTCCCTGGAGGCATAGGGAGGAGCTCTGGCCTCCAAAAGAAGAGGTGACAGGGATCTAGACACATAGGTCAAAGGGCCTGCAAGCTCTAGCTGTTGCCGACAGCTAGCATCAAACCCCTGGGCGTGTGCCAGTCCACTCTGAATTAAGAGTATGGGCTTCTGGCCTGGGGAGCTCCATTTTGGGGAGCTCCTGGCCCACAACACCCACCGGCCCCAGGTGTCACCCATCAGCCCTCATCCTTGCCTGACCGCTTCTCCGTCCCTGGCAAAGCTGAAGTGGGGGCAGCTCCCCTGGCCTGTGCTCCCGCTAGCTCCCCCCTCCTAGTGCTGTACTCTGGCAGCAAATTTTCTCATTGCTGAGAAATCATAAAGCGAAGGGAGAAAACCTCGAGGATTTGATAAGGTGTTAAAGAGATGGAAGCAGAGGTGAACGAGCAAGTTGGAGAGGGAGAAGGTATCAGGCGGGAGGAGAGAGGCAAGGTGCTAGGCCCGTAATTGAAAGTCAGAGTGATTGCAGGGGTTTAACAAGACATGTCAAGAGGGCATTCATCACCCAAACAGATGCTGCTGTGAAATGCAGCCTGGCACCGATTATTCCCGTGAAAGGGAACCAGCTCCTTGTCAAGGTGCCTCATAGATAGGAGAGAAATGGGCCGACGCAGAAGGCCACCGACATTCGGGCCAGGGAGTTTTGCAGAGAATTAATGGGGTATTAATCCTAGGGATTGGAGGCTGCCCCAGTCCTTTGCAAGCCCTCTTTCTCCAGCCTAGGTCTCACTGCCTCATCTCCTCCCACTTCCCCTCTCTCCTGTGTCCTCTTCCCTCAAGAGGACGCTTAGCCTCTGAGGTTTTCAGGAGCCCCACCCTGCCTTCTCCTGGCTCCCACCCTCAGATCTCTGTGTTTGCAGCTGGCACGAGCTCTGTGTGTGCCCTGGGGTCTCTGATCCCCACCGCCCATCACATTGTCCTGCTGCCTGACACCCCAGAGGCCCGATGACTGACAGCTGTTTGTCCTCTGCAAGGGTCAGTGTGGGTGGGCGCCTAAAGTCCCTGTCTCTCAGCTCTGCACTGACCCGGGGCAGCCAGTCAGGCCGTCACCTGGGCAACGCCACCCTCCATCCTCCCCCAGGCCCCGATCAGGGGGTGGTATGGGCATGGGCATCGAGCACAAAGGCTTCCCTCCCCAGATCGCACCAGGCGTGCTGGCCGCCGCGTTTCCTCCGCTGTCACCTACCTTTGCTTTCTGTCATGTTATTTACGTCTCTCCATTCATTCCGCAAGTATTTACTGGAAACAGCTAGGCCACCGCAGGCCCCGAGATAGACACTGCGTGTGCAAACCCAGAGGAACTAAAAAGACAGTCCTAACCTCACGGAGTGTCAGAGCCAGTGGGAAAACCAGACCCTGAGCAAGGAAACCGCACAGGAACATGACCACACTCGGTGATCAGAAGGAATGGGGCTGTCGGGGACCGTGACAGGGTGGGCGGGGTGGCTGTCTCAGATGCGTAGGCAGGGCAGGCTTCCCTGAGGAGGTGCTGTTGTGGCTGAGAGCAGAAAAACCAGGAGCCAGGTACGCGAGAGCATGGGAGAGCGGGCCAGGTGGGGAGACCAGTGTGAGCAAAGGCCCAGAAGCTGGAAAAGCTTGGGTCATTTGAAGAGTGAAAGGAACACGGGGGACCAGAGCTCAGCAAGTGTCGGGGAGAGTGGTACCAGATCCAGACCAGATAAGGCAGGCAGGGCCTCACGTTCCCCAGGCAGGAGTTTGAACTTGACCCAAAAGTACTGGCAAGTCACTGAGAAATTGAAGCAAAGGAGTGGCGTGATCAGCCCACTGTCTCCCGGTGGCCATGTTGGTGCTGGCGGGAGGGGTCTGGTCCTCCAGAATCCCCCCAGTCTCCCTCCTCCCACCCTCGCTGCCGACAGACTGAGTAGAAATAATGTGCCTGCCGGGCAGACGCAGCTTGAAGACAAGTCTCTGGTCCCCTTTGCAACCGGGTAGCCCTCCCTCCTCCTGCCCCTGTGAAAACCTCTGAAACCGCTGATGAATCTCACCATCCACTCCCAGGAGAGCAGGAATAATTCGAGGGCCACCATACTTTGTTGCTTGTCACAGAGCCCGAGCAAGGTGAGTATGTGCGAGGCACAGGGGACACCATGTTGAGGGTTTCTACCTCTGCCCCCAGGTGTGGACGACCCCCACCAGCATGGGCGAGGTGTCGCCCTGGCCGACTTCAATGGTGATGGCAAAGTGGACATCGTCTATGGCAACTGGAACGGCCCCCACCGCCTCTATCTGCAGATGAGCACCCACGGGAAGGTCCGCTTTCGGGTAAGAAGGGGCCTCTCCCTCCCTCCCCCTGCAATGCAGTGGCCCTGGCATGTCATAGGAGCTGCCGCCCTGGCCTGTGCCTCCTGTGGGGTTGAGAAGGGGCTTGGAGGGCATGGGGGTCACAGTGAAGGTGACAGCGAGGGAACGATGGGCTCCAGCCCAGGCTCGGTGAAGATACCAGTGCCCAAGAGGAAGCCAGGTCGGCAGAGGAGGAAGGGCAGCCTCCTGAGGTGGGCTGGAGCCCCTGTGAGGTGGCCTTCATTCTCTGGATGGAGGCCACTTTTCCTGGTGGCTCCTGGAAAACGTCATCTGCAGCCGCCCAAGCTTTTCAAATTGAGGTTCAGACCCAGGGCAAATGGAGGGAGGGAATGAGGGGTTGAGGCCACAGAATCCCCAATAGCCACCCTTAGGGACAAACAGCAGATGGTGGGCAATGTGGCCTCAGACCCACTCTGTGCCCCTTCCCTGAACTGTCAACAGACTGAGGCTCAGAATTCGAGAGGACTGTTGGTGACAGTCATGGAGGTGCCACCAGCATGATGGGCTCAGGCTTGGGGCTTTCTGGGGGGGGTGGGCGGCAGAAGGCCTGGGATCCCTGAAGCTGATTATTCTGGAGGTACTGAGGTCTTGCCAAAAAAAGCCTGAGTGAGTGAGAACATTCCTGGAGACTTCCCTGGGACCATCAAACCTCAGGGCTTACCTTCTGTCTGTGACAATGGAGAAGCCACCGCCCTGGGGTGCTCAGGGCCAGCGCTCCCTTGTGGCTGAGGCCTGAGGCCTGGGTTCTCGGGGTTGGGAGGGCACACCCTGAGCTCAGCGCAGTTGGTCCCTCTGGGACCTTGGCGAAGATCAAGGTGGGTGATTTCCATCCTCGTTCAGCTTCGTTCTCAACAGGAACAATTTTGCTGCCCTCCCCCAGGACATTTGACAATGGCTAGGGACCTTTGGGGTTGTCCCAGCTAGGGAAGGGGGTGCTGCTGGCATCTAGCATGCAGAGGCCGGGGATGCTGCTGAACATCCCTGTGTAGGACAGCCCCCACGACAGAGAATCACCCACCCGAATGTTGGCGGGCTGAGGGTGAAGACCTGGTTGACCATCTGTCGGCTCCTCCCCAGCTCACAGGAGCAATGGCAATGATGACAGCAAACGCCCCGTTTGTCAGGTGCCTTCCGTGTGCCAGGAACTGTGCTAGAGCTTAAAGCACATTATCTTGGAAGCCCAGGCAGTGGATAGGGTGACCCAGGGGGGCTATGGAGGTTTCCGTTTTTACAGGATCAATAGAATAATAACATCTGAGAGATCCTGAGGTCTCTTTGTTCCCTCGCTCTTAAGGCCGTGCTCGGCTCACCCCTACCAGCTGGCCAGGCTCTTAATCAACCTTGTTACTGCGCTGACAGGGACAACCTCCTCCCCGGCCTCCCCAGAACCGGCAGCTCACCAGCTGACCCAGCCGGCGCATTCCTGCGGCCACCAGAGAGGGCCTGCGGCAGGAGGAGCCTCCCAGAGACATCAGTGTGCCCTTCCCAGCCCTCTGCACATGGACCCTGGGACTTAGACAGGCTCCCAGGTCTTTAAGGGATAAACCCACCTATAATGGGGACGTTCTGCTCAGAAACAAAAGGTCGCCCTGCACAGCTCTCCTATGTTGAAAGCAAGCCGCACTTAGGGCCCTTTGCCAGGACCACCCAGGCCCTCCCAGCACTTAGGAGTCCCAGCTGGACTTCCCCTGGGTCTGGGGTCTCCCTATGAGTCCTGGACAGGTGTAGCTGATACTGCAGCCTCCTCAAAGCAAATGTCACACACACAAAAAAAAAATCAAAAGACTCCCAAGAAACATAGTAGAGACAGCACAAGCACAGCTACGGGCAGCCACTTCCGCCCTCCGTGAGGCTGACGGTGGGACAAGGCAAGACAGGCTGCCGGAGACCTGTCTCATGCCGGCTCTGTGCCAAGCATTTTACGTGCACTCCTCACAGCCGGGCATGTCACTGATGAGGACAGTGTGATCCAGGGGTTAGGAACTTGCCTAAGATCACATGGCCGGTCAGCGGTGAGCCTGGGTTCAAGTGCACAGACCGCAGTGCCCGCCCAGCTTCCGACGGGAGGAAGGGTGCGTAGCAGAAAGCGCACGGCATCTGGAATCAGGAGCCCTGGCTTCGGCCCCACTCGTTAGCTGTGACTTGGGCAATTTCCCTCCCTCTCCAGGACTCGGTTACCTCCCTGAAAAATAGGGCCACTCATGTCTGCATGGGTGGTCCTGAGTGGGGAGCAGCTCAGCGCCTCACTGGCGTCTGTGGTGGCCATTGTTCTCCCCTCCTTGTGCCCCTACAAGCAGCCTGAGGTTCTTGTTGTCCTGAAGGCAGCCGCCCGCATCCCTCACGGGGAGGCAAGGGCCGGGCTGCCTCTTGACTTTGATGGCCCCTTGCTGGTGCCCGCCGTCCCGTCGCTGACCGCAGGCCTCTCCCCTGCAGGACATCGCGTCGCCCAAGTTCTCCATGCCCTCCCCCGTCCGCACAGTCATCGCCGCCGACTTCGACAATGACCAGGAGCTGGAGATCTTCTTCAACAACATCGCCTACCGCAGCTCCTCCGCCAACCGCCTCTTCCGGTAGACGCTCCAGCCTGGTCCTTCACCCTTAACGGCTGGTGGGAGGGGGGTAGGGAGGAGGGCTTAGGAATCAGGAGGGGAGGGTTTCAAGGGCCAGGGAGGTGGTGCCGAGGATGAAGAGATAGGACAGGGGCTGAACAAGAGGCTGCGGGAACAGAAGGAGAGTACTGGGCCACCCTGTTCCCTGTATCGCAGGGACATGGCAGAAGGACAGGGCCCAAGTGTGCCCAGAGCCCATAAATCCACACCACCACAAAAGGGTTACAGGGCCAAATCTGTTTGGGTAAACCCAGGTTAAGCAAAGACGAACAGGTTTATTTACTGTAGGACTTCTCAGAGCCTTTAACATGATCATGAATATTTTAACTTCCCAAAAGATGGGTAGAGTATTCCAAATAGATTTGACCATGGGACAATTCCTCCAAAGATTTTTCTCTTGGGACTGGTGGTCTATAAACCATCCTTTGGGAAATGCTGGTGACAAGAGTTCCTGGTAGACGAGGAAAAGGAAGTCTCAGAAATGGAGGGAATCTGCAGGCGTCTGAGTGGTGTGTCTAGGGAGGAATTTTCTGGAGCAACATTTGTCTAGGGGCGTCCAGAGACCCTTGCATCAGAATCTCCTGGAGTGCTTGAAGCACAGAATCCCAGAGCCCACCCCAGGCCTCCAGATTAGAATCGCAGGGGTGAGGCCCAGGAATCCCATAGGAAGTAGGCACCGGGTGATTCTTATCACACTCAAGTTTGAGAACCACTGTTGAGGAGCAAACCTCAGGACGCATGTGGCCTGAGATGTCCCCGTTCCTGGCCTAAAGCATTCTAATGAGGCTCAGGACCAGGAGAGGAGAGGAGGGTGGGCCACATCACCTGCTCAGCCCCCCAAGGTTCCTGCCCTGTCTCCCAGGAGGGCTCAGCTATTAATAAAAGGTGTGAGCTGTGACTAAGTGTGCTTTAAAATATAATTATTAACAAAGCATCAATCCTGGTTGGATGTAATCAGCCCCCGAAGGCACCAGATTTACTAATTAGGTGCCTTGCAAAAAGCTTATTCACAACTTCCAGATTAATTGCAGGAGATCAATTGCTAGTTAACAGAGACACTGCTCTCCTTCCCTGGCTAACAAAGTGTCACTTGCCAGAGCCCCTGAGCACTGGGGACTCTAGTGCTTCTCTCTGCGGCCCGAGAACCCAGCCATCTCCCGTGTCTGCTTGCCTGTCCAGCCCGCCTCGGATCCCCGCCTCCTCCCCAGGCGCCCAAGGGTGGGCTAGGAGGGAAGACAGGGCGGGCTGGCCCGAGTGGACAGAATGAGTCACCACGTGGACGCCCCGTGGGTGAGTGTGTTTGCCTCCATGCAGCAGCAGCGGAAGCCACTTCCCAGGTGCGTGGCTGTGCCTCAAGTCCCTGTGGCAGATGGCTGGGTCCTGAGCACACAGCAGAGCTTGTGAGGGGCTACAGCTGGGACTGCCACTCAGCTGGAAGCTCTGGAAGTTTAACCCCTGCCTGTCCCATACTGCGTGGGTTTTTCACCTGCTGCTGAACAGAACATCGTGGGCTCCTTGGCCCTGGTGCTCTCCTGGGGCATGTCAGGCACTGGGGACTCAAAGCTTCGGGGTGCTTGAGTCTGCAAGCCCTTCAATGATAGGTAGTAGGACACCCAGGGAATTCACCCAGACGGTGCATGAAAGGGAGCCCTCTTAATAATCACCACAGACTCTCCTAAGCTGACTAGGGTGCGGCTGGTCACCCCGCTAACACGTCTAGACACGCCTCAGATCTGTCCTTCACCTGGCACCCTTGGGATTCCTGCGCCCCTCCAGCTGTCCTCCTCGTCCCTGTTCCTGCATCGTGAGCTGTTGCAAATGCACGTCTGGCCACACCCCTCTTCCACTTAACACCCTCTAGAAGCTCCCATTGCCTGGGATCCCTCCGCATCCCTGTTTACATCTAAGTCCCAGACACAGCGAGCTTTTGGTTCTGGGCTGTGCCAGGCCCGGACACTCTTCACTGGAGTGGCCTAAGGGCACTCACCATCCTGGTCTCCGCTTAGCCGGCCCTTCCTCCAGAAGCCCTCCCTGATTGCCCAGCCCTGCGCTCATTGCCCACATCCCCGCCCCCCGGGCCTCTAGCACTCTGTGTGGGGATTCCTGTGGACATGGCTCTGAGCTCCGTCCTTCCTGGTGCCCCAGCCTCCCGGCCCCCACACCAGGCCTGGCGCTCAGTAGCTGCTGCCTAAGACTGTGTTCAGTGAGCGCAGGGCGCGGGGATTGCTGGGTGTTGTCCCAGGACCCCGACTGCTTTGCCGCCTGGGTCAGGAGATGTCTCTGCCCGGCTGTGGCAGTCTGCAGGGCACAACTGGTCAAAGGGATGGCGGCTGTCAGCAGGCTGCGGCGTCACACCCACGCACGCCTGCACTGCAGTCCACCTCACAGGGCTTCTGTGAGTTCTGCCAACTCTCTCCGCCGTCCAGCCGCCAGCCCAGGGGACCCTGACCCCACCCTGAAAGCACTGGCCACATCACAGCCGCTGGCGTTTCTCTGTGATTTGGGCAGACAGCAGCAACGTGCAACCCGCAACGCGGTAGGGAGGGTGAAGCCAGTCCCCCCGCCTCCCGCCGTCCCCTGCTTGCCCCACACGGCCAGAGCACCCAGGGCTGCGAGAACATAACGAGCGAGGAAAGCTAGGGAGAAAAGCTCACCGCCTTCACCAGAATTAAGCTTGGCGTGGAAAAGGAGCAGGACTCGTACGGCAGCCTTTCCTGAAGCAGACATCCTCAGGATTCAGAGTCCAAAATAGACAGAACCCCTGTGACCCACGGGGACCCCTTGCCTCCGTCGTGCCCCTGGAATTCACCCACGTGTCCCACAGACACGTGCCCGGACTTTCCGAGAGCCGGACGCTGCGTTAGATGCTGCAAGCGACCCAAAGACACAAAGACGGAGGCAGCGACCCCGCCTGCACAGAGCGCCCTCAGACCAGGGGCATGAGACGCGTTCTTACAGAGCTTTTACGCAGGGCAGCAAGTGACAAAGGACCAGCAGGGAGGGCGTGGAGGAGCAGCATGTGGATGGGGTTCGAGTCCTGGGCAGCATCCAGAACTGGGAAGCCCAGGGGCCACCTGAGGGAAAGCAAAGGTCGGTTGAAGGTGGTCGTGTCCCTGCCCCTTCTCCATCCATCAGCTGCCCTCCCCGGGCTGTCTATAATTCATCCATTAGAGAAGGGAAAATCAATATTTACCAACGTAAATTAAAACCCGAGCGGCCAGGGTGCAGGCAGGGTCTGTGAGCAGAGAGTGGCTCCGTGGGCATCCAGGTGGCAGCCCACGCACACTGGGACCGGGGGACGCTCAGGGAACGGAGTGGAGCAAGTGTGCCTCTAGGCAGAGGGGGCCAGCTGGGACCCACCAGAACTGTCCTGTCTGCTCTCTGCAGCGTCATCCGTAGGGAGCACGGAGACCCCCTCATCGAGGAGCTCAATCCTGGTGACGCCTTGGAGCCTGAGGGCCGGGGCACAGGTGAGGGGTACTTGGGGGTTCCGGCCCACACCCCCCCCCCGTCTCAGGGTTGCTGCCCAACCCTGGGGTGAAGGCAGGAGGAAAGGGGATGGGATTAGGGGACAGCTGATCCCACAGCCAATCCCTGAGGGCCGAGATTCAAGGGCAGGGGTGAGAGCGGAGTGGGGGAGCCCCAGGGACGGCGGGCAGGGAGCAGAGGAGGGGATGGTTCATTCCCCCAAGCCCAGGCTGCTGGGTGGAGGCGGGGCCGTGGGAATCGGGGGGTCTGTGGGCAGGAGCTTCTCTGGCCATGCCTTGCTAGTGGGGATGGAGAGGAGAGGAGTGATCCCCTCCTGCTCTTGGGCAAGGGACCCTGCCATGTGAGCTCTCCCCTTGGCACTCAGCGTGGTGTCAGACAGAGAGCACTGGGCCAGGAGTCCCAAGACCTGGCTGTGCTGTTGCCCCACTTTGCCTTCTTGGGAAAGCTCCTTTATCTTCCAGGTCTTGTTCTGCACATACATAAAATGGGGGAAATTATACCTGCCCTCCTCACCTCTCTGGTCCTAATGAGGACCAAAAGGGAATCAAGGGCAAACACTTGATAAATTGACAAAAAGCTGTGCAAAAGTAACAGGTGTGTATTGTTCAAACCATAATAGAAAGACCAGAAAGAAGTCTGTAAGGTCCGAATAATTTGCACCCACCCTCTCCGTGGTGGTCTGGGGGAAGGAAGGGCACTTGTGTTCCGAGTCCCTGTTGTGAGCCGGCCCGTGGGCAGGAGAGGAGACAGGCTGGAAGCACTGTGCTCTTCTCTGCCTCCCGCGCCGGCCGGACACTGCCCTGATCGGGAGCCCCTCTCCCCGGGGCCTCCTGACTGATGGCCAGAAGTGGAATCTGCGTTGCCTGTAGGGGGCGTGGTGACCGACTTCGATGGAGATGGCATGCTGGACCTCATCTTGTCCCACGGAGAGTCCATGGCTCAGCCGCTGTCCGTCTTCCGTGGCAATCAGGTGTGCAGGGACCTCAGGACCCACAAACCCCGGCCCGGGCGCTCTCCTGGGGGACGAGGGCAAGGTGCCGGGTGCTGGCTCTGCCCACGTGGCTGGAAACGGAATCCCTAGGCCAGGAGGAAGCATGTGAATTCCCGGCAGGGCAGCAAACCTCAAGAAGGGCCACCTCCCGGGACAGGCCCTCAGCCCCTTGGCCATCTGCTGTCACCTCCTTGCCAAAAGCTCGCTTCCCTGGTCTCTTGACTTTCCCTCCTGTTTTCCCCAGGGCCTCTCCTTCCTTCAGCCAATCTGTCTTCCCCCTTTCACCTTCCTAGCCCTCTTCCTCTTCCTCTTTCTCCACTGCCCTCTTTCTTCCCTTCCTCCTCCTCCTGCACGCCTGTCCTCCTATCCTCCCATCCTCCCTGCTCTTCCCCCACCATGCTGATGCCCCACGTCCCGTCTCCCCCCTTGCAGGGCTTCAGCAACAACTGGCTGCGAGTAGTGCCTCGGACGCGGTTTGGGGCCTTCGCCAGGGGGGCCAAGGTCGTGCTCTACACCAGGAAGAGCGGGGCCCACCTGAGGATCATCGACGGCGGCTCAGGCTACCTGTGCGAGATGGAGCCTGTGGCGCACTTTGGCCTGGGTAAGTCGGGGGCCCAGAACAAGGAACAACTTGGATGTCCTTCAGTGGGTTAATGGTTCGACAAACTGTGGTACATCCGGCCCGTGGAATATTACTCAACAGTGATAGGATAAACTCTCGATACGAGCAACAGCTTGGATAGGTCTCCAGGGCTCATCTCCAAGGGTCACATGTTGTATGATTCCGTTTACAGAACATTCTTGAAGTGACAAAATTATAGAGATGGAAAACAGATTGGTGGCTGCCAGGGGTTAGAGAGGGTGGGAAGGAGAGGGATGGGTGTGACTTTGAAGGGACAGCTGGAGGTGATCTTTGTGGATGGAACAGTTCTGTACCTTGTGGTGGTTACACAAATCTACACATGTGATGTGGAGCTCTACACACAGTGACACGCAGCATCAGATCCCTGGTTTTGATATCATAGATACGTGAGCTGTGGCCATTGGGGGAACCGGGAGAATGGTACACAGGATTTCTCTGCACCATCTTTGCAGCTTCCTGTGAATCTTTAATTATTCCAAAATAAAATATATTTTTAAAGAAATGCATGGTGGAGGGAATTAGGAAAAGAATTCTAAAAAGTCTCTGGCAGGAGGGGGGATTATAATAATGGAAAAAACATTGAGAAATACCAGAGGAGCCAGGAGTGTCTTTATTAAAATGCAATGGTTAAGAAAGCATTTGAGTCAAAATATTGCTAGGCTCAAAGTCAGGCACCTTCTCTGTGTGTTAGCACTGCGTGAGGTGATATAATTTTAATATAAAAAGGGTAGGCACTATGGTCTCAAATTAATAAATAGATATGTTAATGCTATACACACATCATATGTGCAGAAAAAATCTGAAAAAAATGCAAAAAGTGAGAACAACCATTCTGTCTGAGTGGCTGGACTGATATAGCAGCTCTCACTCATTCCAGACACAGTGACACAGTGCCACGCACCTTACTCTTAGTACTTCATTTAATCTTCAGGACTAACTTGTGAGATGGGCATTATTATCCTCATCTTATAAACGGGAAAACCGAGGATCATTATGATTAAGAAACCTGCTGCCCAAAGTCGCTTAAATGACGGAGCTGGTATTCAAACCCAGGCCTCCTGGAGTATGTGATTTTTATTTTCTTCCATGTGTTTTGTTGTGTGTGTGTGTGTGTGTGTGTGTGTGTGCTCCAGTTTTTATAGGGAACACATAATATTTATGTGTAGTCAGAAAAAGAAGCAATAAATATTTAGAGGACCCGGGGCCTGGTTATATGATTGTGTTCTCGGGCTGTTTCACCCTGATGGGTCAGCCTGAGGTTGGAGCATCTATCACTCCCAAGTCAGCCGTTGGCTCTGCTGGCTTTAAAGGCACAAGATGACTTTTAAATACACAGTCCCCTCTTGCAAAATGGCAGTCGCCGGCATTTGTCAAGTTGTGGCTTATGCAGAGCACATAGCCCAGTGCCTGGCACGTACTGACCACAACACTATGAATCACGACCCGCATCCAGAAAACTGAGGCTGAGGTCAAGTTACTTGCCCCAGATCACTCCAGAAAATAGGGAGAGCTGGATTGAGACCCCATCTCCTGGGACACCATAGCCCGAGTTGTGACCACTGCCATCACCACCTTTCCCAGCTGCCGTGTGTGCAGCCAGGCAGGGCCCTTCTCGCTGCTTCTTTCTTACTGGACGTCCACATCCCCTGGGTGACCAGGCCACCCCAGCGATGCCATCCAAGCACCAAGGTGATGGCACAGTATCACGGGGGAACCGTCTATCCAGGTATCTGGTTGGCCATCAACCCTACCCCACTGAACAGAAAAGGAAGTTGAGGTGCACGTAGCAAATCAATGGCGAGGCCAGGACTGGGGCTGAGGTTCTCCTTCCCCACGTCCCTTCGGCAGCCTCTGCTATTTTCAGATGTGTTTTGTGGGCCTCACTGGGTCCCTTCTCTGCCCAGAGTCTGCCCCTGCAGAGGACAGACCTGCTTCCTCAACTGGGGGGCATTGGCTGGGCCTTCGGTGGGATCAGGGGGGCACCAGAGCCCCTTCTGGGCTCTCTGCCCCCCACGCTCAGGGTTATATACACTGCACCTGGCCACGAGCCTCCCGAAGGCCAGTCCTTGCCACCTTGCGAGGCCACAGGTTTGTACTTGGTCTGACCCTGGCTCTCCCTGCAGGCCCACACACCCACGTCCACTTGCCAGCGGGCAGCAGGCAGAGGCGGCTCGCTAGCAAACCAGAGCACAAAACACCCATGACATTCGTGCCTCTCCACCCCACTAGGGGTCACGGCTCGGGCAGCTGGCACAGGCATGGCCGTGCCCCCCGCCCCACCCCCACAGCCACCTTCCTCTCAGCTAATTGTTTGCAAGTGACTCAGAGCTGCTTCCCAGCTGGCTGGTGCTCATTGCGAGAAGGAAAATTCAGTGGCCCACATAAAAATTGCTTTATTAAAGTGCAAAAATATTCTACCAACTGTATTCCCACCATCTGCTTTGCTTGTAGCTCTTCTGAAAAGCGCAATTCTCTGCGCCTGTTTGGCCTTTGTCCTTTAAAGGCTGCCAGAAGTAACTCATCGCAGCTCCTGACCTCATGTCTCTGCTGGTTCATGGGGTTCCCTGCACCCCTGCCCGCTGGCCAGCTGGAAGGCTGCTGTGCGGAACCAGGCCCCTCGGTCCTGCAGCTTCGCGAAGACTTAAGATGTCTCACAGGCAGCCGGGGGCAGAGGGGTCAGCTGAGGACAGGAGACTGGGTTCCAGTCCTAGCTCAGACACCTGCAAGTCACTTCACCTTGTCCGGCCTCAATGTCCACATCTGGAGAATGGGGATAAAACACTCACCTTGTAGGCGCACAGGCTCCAAAGTCCCTCCCCAGTCTGTCTCCCGCCCGCCCTGACACACATTCTCACACTCTCCTGCCCCCACTGTGAACTTCTCCCTGACCTTCCAGCACACCGTGCCCTTTCACACCTCCGTCCCTTTGCCCACCTCCGTCCCTTTGCCCACACTGTGTCTTCTGTCTGGAATGCTCCTTCCTTCCCTTCTCTGCCCCACAGACTCTTATTCCTCCTGCAACACCCGAATGAAATGACCCACCTCTCCCGCCGCGTGGTGCCAGTGCTGCTGCTGCGCTTTCCCAGGCACTTGTGTTCTTTGCTCCCACAGGGATGGGCACCTCCAGAATGGGCCTGGGCCTGTCCTGTTCACTGCCGAATGCCCCGTCCCTGCGCGGTGCTTGGCACTGGGTGCGGGGCGGGCCGGGCTCTGGGATCAGGCAGACCTTAGCCGGGTAACTTCAGGAAATTCACTTCCCTCCAAGTCTCAGCTGTCTCCTCTCCAACATGGGAATTAGAAAGCTAATTCCTTCCTCGTGCAGACGTGAGGATTCGATGGGCTGACACCGCAGAGCACTTGGTTCAGCGTGGGCAGGGTGTAAGTGTTCGCTGTCATTTCCAGCGAGGGGAAGCCCCCTGGGAACTGCAGAACAGCGTCTAAGAGCTCACGTGACAGGGATGCTCAGGGTCACGACTCCTCCGTGCTCGTAGTCCGTGAAGAAGGGCTGCACTTCCCAGAGCGTTAGGGCTCTCGGCCAGCACCCCATCTCACAGATGAAGAAACTGAGGCCTAGAGAAGATGCCCAGGGCGGCGCAGTCCTCAGCAGCAGAGGAGGGAGACCACCTCGTAGCCGCAGCCCCCGGGGCTGGAGGGCGAGATGCAGCAGGACTCAGAACCGGGTGCAGCAAATGCCGGATGTAAATTCGCGATTGTCTATGAATATTCGGCGACTCTTTTGAGTTATTTGTGGCACTTCAGTCAGGCTGGAAAATGTATTCGTGGCACTGTTCTGTTGTCTTAGGTGAGAAACATTTGCTTTTCTTTTTCTCTTTTTTTTTTAACAGAAAATGTTTACTTTTTATATGTGCCACTTAATTGGGGCATTTGTACACCCTAAAAATGCCAAATTTCTTGCCCTTCAAGATTCTGCTTCCAAACAGAAAAGCTATCTGCTGTTGACACCTCCCCCCCCATCCCCACCCCCTGCCGCAGGGGGGTGGCCGTGGCTGGAGGTAGTGGAGGCCTAGGCGAGGCTGGAAACGATTTCTGCTTCATAAAGCAAAACCCAGAGCCAGGACGAGAGGGTCTCTGTGGGAGGAGAGACTGGGCTGTGAGTAAAGTCTCTGCCCTCCAAGCCCGGCCCCTATTACAGCCCCCAGTGCCCACGGGGGCAGTGACTGCTGTCGCCACCACTCTTCCAGAGTGTGGCAGCTGGTCCCTGCCCTCATTAACTCGCAGCACGGCAGCAGCGAGGCTGGAACATTCCAGTGAGACTTCTCTGCAGGCCAGGGGGCAAGAGCAAAGGGGAGCCAAACACAGGGAGGATCGGGAGGCTGGGTGGTGTGGCCCTCGAGGTGTCACTTCCTCCGGAAGCCCCCATGGACACCCTGGGCCTCCACAATGCCATCTGAGCCCCCCCCAATCCCCAGAGGCATCTACACACAGATTCTGCTCAGGGTTTGCACGTGGCTTCCAAGCCCCTGTTCTAAAATATGGGAGCCCCTTTTATACATCAAAATGTTTTGTAGACCACCTTCCGCCCTCATAGTAGCTATCACTGTAAAATCCACGGATGGCGAGGAATGGCCAAAGGCTAATATACATTCAACAGCACCTTTAAGTTTGATTTGTTTTCTAAACACTATCTACACACATTAGGAGAAGGAGCAGTGCATACGCGTGGGGGATGTGTTATCTGTTCAGCCTGGGAATGGTGCTTGGGGGAGTAGATGGATTCGAGGATCCCCTGCAGGACCCCGTGCTCCCAATCCATCACCATTAGCCTGACCGGCCATAGTGCCGGCCCGTTTCTTACGCAGGGACCTGGGACAGGCTCTGACAGTGCCTAAACGCCCGACGAATCCTTCCAAACTGCTTCCTGCCTATGCTGTAACATGTGGCTTTAGGGAGGGATGTGTGTGAGCGAGCTCACCATAAATATTCTCTGAGCTTCACGTTACCTTTTGCGAACCTCCCACCTTTGCAGAACGGTCTTTCTCCTGTGCCCCCACCCGCCAGCTCCTCACCACATCTTTTCCAAGTTGTTTTTTTTTTTTTCACTTTTTTTAGAGAAAGGGTTCTCACTATGTTGCCCAGGCTGGCCTCGCACTCCAGGGCTCAAGTGATCCTCCTGCTTTAGCCCCACATGTAGCTGGGACTACAGGTGCACGCCAGCACACCTGGCTCTTTATTTAGGGCTCAGCTCAAATGCCTCCTCCCTAAAAGGCTGTCCTGACCACCCTGAGTAGTAAAGGACCCGGCCAACCCCACGTTCTTCTTGACCTCTTGTCCTATTTTTGGTTTCTTCACAGAGCTTGTCCATGTCTGACGTGACTTACCTGTTGGTCTGTTTGCCTATCTCCCCACTAGAGTGGAAGCTCTATGAGAACAGGGACGTCCCCAGTGACAAAAGACAGCCCAGCCCCTAGCAGAGCTCAGTAACTATAAATGTCAGGCACACCCAGGGTGACAAAGTGAGCGGCGGCAGAGCTGGAAGTTGTTTCCCGGCCTCCCAGCAGCCCACTCCTTGCCATGTTCTTCCTAACATGCCGGGTTAGTGGGAGAGCCAAGATTTGAACCCTGGATGCCCAAGTCAACCTGCTTACCGCCAGCCCTTACCTTCTCCCCAAATGCAGCCTCACGCCGCTTGGCCACTCTGTGGGAATGTAAGTTCTAGAGCTGCACTATCCAATATGGTAGCCACTAGCCATGTGTGGCTATTTAAATGTAAATTAATTAGAATTAAATAAAACTTGAAATTCAGTCCCTCAGTCCCACTAGTCCCACTTCAAGTGCTCAATAGCCACATGTGGCAGTGGCCACCGTAAGGGACAGCACAGACACAGGACACGTCCGTCCTTGCGGAGAGTTCTAGTGGACAGCGTTACTCTGGAGAGGAGGGACCTCAAATCTGTCTCAGTCACCATTTCCCTGGCGCTTAGAACAGTGTTCCATTAATATTTTTATTAAATGGGTGGATGCATTAGTGCCGATGCTGTGGCCGAGATCCTCCCACCCTCCTCTGCTGCTGACTCTCTCTCCTTCTGTCCCACAGGGAAGGATGAAGCCAGCAGCGTGGAAGTGACGTGGCCAGATGGCAAGATGGTGAGCCGGAACGTGGCCAGTGGGGAGATGAACTCGGTGCTGGAGATCCCCTACCCCCGGGACGAGGACGGACTCCAGGACGCAGCCCCACTGGAGGTGGGCACGGGCATCCGGGCCTCACAGCCAGAAAAGCAGGCTCCACTCTCAACCCCACAAGCTAATGCCGGGTTCCCAGGCAGACTTAGCCTCTAGAATGGTGGAAATCTTCTTGGCAAAGGGAAGGCTTCATAATGATCCCTCCATCTGTAGTTTGCATGGCACTATCACACCCACATCTCTTGTGCTTCTCACAGAAACCCTAGCATATCGGCAGGGCAAGTATTTTGCACCCATTTTACAGAGGAGGAAAACAGAGACCAAGAGAGGGAACTCACCAAGGCCTGCTGAGGCTGCACAGCCAGTTGCAAGCAGAGCTAGGAATTGACCCCAGGTCTCCCACTTGCCTCCTGGTTCTTTCCAAATCTCTGATGACACTTCCTGTTGCCCTCAGAGTGGGGTGCAGACCCGGTAGCAGGGCCTCTGGGGGCTCTGAGAGGAGCAGCTCTGGACCCACCTCCAGAGTGGCCTTCCAACTCTGATGTGTTCACCCGGTTGCAAGTAACAGGAACCCACTCAAAGTCACACAAATGACAGGGGCTTACAAGTAGCTCACAGAATCCAAGGGGAAGCTCAGGATGAGTAGGAACAGAGGCAGCTTGATGGACTCGGCCCCAGGAGCATGAGGACCTTTGTCATTAGTGCACTGACTTTGGGGGGACTATCCTTCCCCAGCAATCCCCACCTGCCCCCCTTTCATCAGTACAGATGGCTGACGTTGCCCATCTCGTGTGAGTGTTGTGTTTTGGGTCCCCCAGCCCACCCCACCACCAGGCTGCTGTCTCTGGGGCCTCCGCAGAGACAGAGTCCAGCCCCCAGCCGGGCGCGGCCAGCCCCCACCTCTCTGTCTCTGTGTCACTGAGTTCAGATTCATGCGTCCCGCCGGGTGTCCACCCCTCGTCCGCCAGCCCGGCCAGGGAGAAGGGACACCAGCATGGCTTGCAGGTGCCCACCCCCTGTGAGGGGAGGGTCTCCCGGAGGAGAGGAGGTGGGCAGTGAGCAGACCCCTCAAAAAGCATCTCCCAGTCCTCCCTACACTTTGCCCTGACAAACCCAGTCTCTGTGTCTGGGTGACACTAAGGAGGGACAGGCTCTCTTAGGTGTCCCAGCTCAGGCGTGTGGATCCCACACACAGGGACATGAGCAGGAGTTTGAACTGTATCCACTGTGGCCTCCCCCCAGTCTCCCATTTTCAGCGGTCCTGTAGGGGGTGGCCATGCCAGAGCTAAGAGCACCCCTCATACTGGTGTTCAGATGACAGCACTCTGTGGCTGTGATTAGGAGGGAACCTGAGATGACACCTCGGCTCACTAGTGTCTCTGTTTCTGCCCCCCTTGCAGTGCGGCCAAGGATTCTCCCCGCAGGAAAATGGCCATTGCATGGGTGAGTTGCCCGCAGGCACCAGGGGACAGGGCAGAGGCCGGATCTCCCTGGGGAATGTCGGCCTGACCCGTGGCGAGGTCCAGGGTGTAGACAAGGGACAAAAAGTCAGAGAGGGCAGGGTATTTTTGGTCCCTGGGGCTCCAGATGCCAATACAGCCGCCACATGACTCACCAAGGAGGGAGTGACGTTAGTGACCACAGGCTGAATCACTGCAGTTCTGGGAACTGGCTGGGGCTTTCCTGCCATGCATACCAAGAGAGCGTGCATGGGAAGGAGACACACGGCCACCTGGACGCTGGGGACTGTGGTGGCTGGGGTGGCCATGCTTCACCCTGGTGCAGAACAGCAAGCAAGGGGGCTGGCAGGCGAGGGTGGGCATTTCCGGGGCATTGGGCAGAACCAGGTGCGGAGTGTGGTCACAGTGCAGAAGGGAGAATGCAGCCTGGCACGGCACTGGGGACAGGCGGGCAGCTGCAGCATTCCCAAGATGGCAGCTATGGGAGGGTCCAGGGGCCTGCCTGGAATGGGAAGGGCCAGCCTAGTGGCTCCATGTCCAGAAGACCTTCAACCCAACGCCTTCCGTCCCAGTGGCCAGTGACGAAGAGCCAGGCCAAGGACTCCTCCTTCCTTTGACCCTCGGGCAGTGTGCTTCTGAAGTGCACCCTGCAGCAGCTCATTAGCCAGGCTGATGACTTGGCTGCTGAGATACAAGAGCAAACAACCCCAGCCCCCAGGGAGCTGACACCCACCAAGAGACACACGAGGAAACAGCCGATGGCCGCAGTGTGATCAGGGCTGGAATGGGGTAGGGCAGGAGCTTGGGAGCATGAAACAGGGGCCCTAGACCAGTCTGGGGGCCCTAGAAGGTGCCCCAGGGAAAGGGAGTCCAAGCTGGGACCTGAGGGAGGACAAGCAGCGCGACAGGCACATAAAGGGGAGACAGTGTGCTGGAGGCAGGAGCTGCCTGGGTAGAGGACCACAGGTGAGGAGGTGGGAGCGCAGGGCTAAGGGCGGCTCCGGGAGGAAATGACTCCCCTCCACGCTCCATGTCCCCATGCGGGCCCCCGTCCAGACAGACAGTGCGGACACAGACAAGTTCTAGACTCTTCTCTGCACCCTGGAAGGACCCCCTGAGATCCCAGCACAGTCCGTCTGCCTCTTCATTGTCCCACAGGCATTTCGGTGCCTCCTGCACACCAGGCTCCGGGCTGGGTGCTGGGGTGCCAGCCGAGCACCCCCTGGAGGGGCCTTCACACTGGTGGGGGGAGACAAACCCCAACCACATGACCAGCAGCTGGACGAGGCAGTGTAGGAGCTGAGTAGGCCGAGTAATCTCTGCAGACCGTGGGACAAGGGCCGAGGAGGGCTTCTGGGAAGCGGGTCTGTGAGCTGACACCCGCAGGATGCGAAGGACCCAGCCCAGAGGAGCTGAGGGAAGAGCAAGGAGCAGGAGGCAGGACCAGGGCTCAGGCATGGGTCTGGAGCCCAGGGGAGAAGTCGTGGTTGGAGGTAGGAAGCCTGGAATCCCCATGTGTGAAGAGATCACCTAGAGAAGTTGTGGTGGATAGAAGAGGGGTCCCAGGACCAAGCCTGAGCACCACCCAACGTGCAGAGGCCAAGTACAGGAGGAGCCAGCCAAGGAACTGAAGGAAACTGAGGCCCAGAAGAGAGGACATGCCCAAGGCCACACGGGGTGGGCAGGCAGAGCCTGAGCTAGGACCCCCCACCCCACCCCACACCTCCATGGTGAGTGGCTGCCCTCACCTTTCAGACACCAACGAATGCATCCAGTTCCCATTCGTGTGCCCTCGAGACAAGCCCGTGTGTGTCAACACCTACGGAAGCTACAAGTGCAGGACCAACAAGAGATGCAGTCGGGGCTACGAGCCCAACGAGGATGGCACGGCCTGCGTAGGTGAGTGGGGCCCAGCGCAGACTGGCAGCAGAGGGAAGCGCCTTCCACTGGGGAGCTCTGGGCAGGCCCCAGCCCCTGCCTCTCCTGGCTGGGCAGAGTCTCCTTAGACCCACACTGGGTCTCCAGGGAAGACCAGGACAGAGGCTTGTAGAAGCCCCATCACTGCCACCATCACCTGAAGGACCCAGGGTGCTATGTCCTGGCCTGAGGCCATCACTCTTCTTTCATTTCCCAAAACGAGTGCTCCTACCTTGAAGTCAGCACATATTTTGGTAGCGGGGATAGAAACTAGTGCCTGCTCGGCATCTCTGGCTGAATTTCTGAACTGGTAATTGTCTTCTTCCTCCCAAACTCCTTCCTCCACCCCCTCCCCATCCCCACCCCCTTTCTCTCTTTCCCATTTTCTATCTCCCTGCCCCATCCTTTTTGCAGCTCAAGTGGCCTTTTTAGGTGGGTATTCTTCTGCCGCCTTTAGAATCTCTGAGCCTCTCTCTCAGGCCTCGTATCTTTCTCTAGGCCTTGGACTTTGCCTTCAGTTATATGCACTTTAAATCCTATCAATAAAGGAAAAAACAAAACAAAACTAACAACCTTTGTGGAAAACTAAATCTCTCTCCTGCTGCCTATCTCTCTCTGCACACCTGGTAGAATCTGCCGAGTGCTCCCTCTGAATGGACGGCAGGGTGGCCATCTTTGAAAAGGGAAGCTTGGGAGATACTGGTGCAACCTTAATTGTTTGCGAAGCCTTACTTTGCATGTTTTCTGAGAAAACAGAAAAGGAAAGTCTCCCCAATGCCCCCTGCAGCCTCCCTCACACCTTCAGAAGAATCAAGATAGCACTGCATCCTCCAGTATCCTGTGAGCTTCTTATTTTGCCCTTAACAAAGATGGCTCCCAAGTTATGCTTGCTTGGTCAATTCAGTAATGTATCATGTGCCTGCTGTTTCTGCTTTGCGTGCCCCGACTTCCTATGCTAGAGAAAGCCTTACTGGAGTCAGTGGCGATGGTGGGCGGGAAAAGGGTGGTCCTGTGGGACTCTTGATAAAAATGTTAAAGTTTGAACTTGCTAAGTCTTCCAGCCTCTTTTCTGGAGAAATTATGCCAATAAACTCTCTGCTAGATATTGGTGCCTAGCTGGTGGAAAAAAGTATCTGGGGCAAGTAGATACTGGTTGGAATGCAGCAGCCCTTCCATCATGGGGTGCTTGGAAAGTGAATCATGCTGTGGGAAAAGTACCCCCTCCAGGCACGAGCAGTGGTTTGGGTGTATGCAGCGATGTTCACATTTGGGGGACCAGGGTTGGGAACAGGTGAGAGAGGTAAGATGAGTGAGAGGCAGGCATAGAGGTTGTACTCTGGGCCTTTTACCTGGAGGAAGTCACTTGTCCACTCTGGGACTCAGTTTCCCCAATCTAAATGACATGAGAGTTGGGCTGGTACATCCCTAAGGGCCCTGGCCTTTGCAAGACTCCTCAGTGTGTGGCTGGACATAGGCATGGCTCGTCTCAGGTTACCCTGATTTCTAGGACGAACCTTGCAACTTGGCCTCTGCAATATGCTTAGAAAAGTGACAGCTCCTATGGCCAGAGCGCCCTTTGGGGACGATGTAAAGCCACAGAATGTGCTCACGACCAGCCTTGGTAGTAAAGGCTTGTTATAAAACACAGATCTATTCTTCATGGGGAAAAAGTCACCCCAAGATATAATAAAATCACACTTAAGAATGCAGCAAGCCTTTTAGAAACATATTTAACAGAAAAACTACCATTTTCTGATATCAAAATAATACTCCCAATAAATCACAAAATATGAATTCCTTGTAGCTAGTGCTGTTTTTATACTCAGAACAGGAGCTTAAATGAAAAGTTTTAAAATGAAAACAGCTACAATTTCCCTGAAAAGCATATACCAACTTAAAAATCATTCCACTTCTAAAGAAAGCCCACTCCTGTGCATCGACATAGAGTTAAAGATCTTAAAGGGCTCCAGAGGAGAGGCTCAGAGAGACGGTGTGATCCAGGTCACTCTGCCCAAAGTCACAGAGCCAGCTGGTCCCCACGCCAGGGCTGGAGCCTTTCCCACCACACCTTGCTCGTCAGAGGGGTAACAGGCAGCTCTGCCACTGTTCAGACTATTCCCCAGCCATTCTGGAAGTTGCTGCCTTTTTAAAAATGAACAAGTGGATCTAAGATAGTGAGATGGTACAACCCAAAACCTGCAGAGGAATGGTCCCACGTGCAGTGGTAAATGACACGATAGTGGTGCCCATTGACTGGCCATGAGAAGTAAGGGGCAGGGCAACTATTGAGACAGCCTGCCAAGGACTTCAGGAGGTTCATGGTGACAACAAACTTCAGAGGATGCCTTATAAGTGATAACCATGAATCCTTACATATCGAGTTTTCTCTAACAGGGTGTATTTGTAGATAGAGTCTATTTTACCCTACTTGGTGGGTGGAGTCAGCTGAGTTCCAAAGAGGAGTTCTAAGTACCCCCAGCTGCTAAGAGCACAACTACGGCATTTGGACTCCAGGGTAAGAAAGCTTCCAATTGATTCATTCATTCATTCAATGAGTGTTGGTTGAGCACCTACTATGAGCCAGGTGCCAAGCTGGGCTCTAGGCATACAATGGTGAGTGAAGCAAACGTGGCTGCTGCCCCCACACTGCCTTCCCTCCAGCCAGATGGAGTTAGCCTCGTGCATGGGATGGGAGTGGCACACCAAGGGGCTTTTCTGAAAAGTCTAGCTGAACACTTGGGTTGCTGTTCCAGAAAGCAAGGCTCTGCATTCATTCACTCATACACTCATTCAGCAAGCATTTATTGAGAACGTCCTATATGGTGGGCACTAGGTCTCTCCCAGGAGAAGGTCAAATCCCCTGCCACCAAGATGCTTGTGCTGGAAGTAACATGAGGCTAAAAGATACAGGGGACGGGTTGGACTGGACCAACTCAACATTACCTGCCCCCCAAACCAGGGCCTCCCCACGGGGCCAGGAGTCCAGGCTTTCAGAGCAGATGCCTTAAGGTCACTGCAGATATGGTCTGTGCTACACCAGCACAGATGCGTGGGTGCAAGGCCACCCCCAAGCTAGCCAGGCTCAGCATTCCCACCCCCTTCTTCTAATTCCTCTTCCTCTGAGAGCCTTGGAGGCTCAAACCCTTGTCTTCTGCTTCTAAGCTGGTACACGTCTGTCTTTTCTCTTCTCCCTCCCCCCACTCAGGCTTCTGATATCTTTGTTGGCTTATGCTGAACTTGAATTTGTAACGAAAATAGTAAATGCCGTCAGGAGTAGGCAACAAAATGGGCCCTGGAAGGGATTCTGCAAATGCAGGAGCCGGTGCCAGGCCTGACCAGGCAGCCACAACTCTGCCAGTGTTGCCAGACTCCCCGTTATTAAGAAAAGCCAAATAACAACAATAATAATAACAACATCATTTTTATTTCGTCCAAGAATATTCCCCCTTCCCAGGAAGGTACTCCTCACGATGACAATAATAGCTTACATTTAGTGAGCTCGGTGTGTCTGGGTCCGATCCAAACTCTTTGCAAGAATCAGCTCGTTTAATCCTCACAACGGTCCGAAAAGGAAAGTGCTCTAATTAGTCCAAGTTTACAGATAAGCTAAGTGGTTCATCCGGGGTCGCACACTGGGACAGACAAAGGCAGGATTGGACTGCAGCAGTCTGGCTCCCAAATACTCTCCTTCCTTCCTTCCTTGGGGTGGCCGACTGGCTCATGCAAAACCAATCTCTCATGCTGCCCAGAGTCCAGGGCTGGGTTTGGAAGGGAAAATGGAGTCCCCAGAGGGCTAGTGATCTGAGACAGTCCTCCCACGGTCATGTTCAAGCCTGCAAGAGGAGATGGCTGTGTTCGCAGTGAGAGTCCCCTCGCCAGGCAGAATGGCAAATCATGCACGAGTTGTCTGCACGCATCTACACAGTCACCAGCCCTGCTCTGGGAAGGTGCCATTCTGAGGGCCAGGAGTTTGATTACGCATCACTCTGGCTGCTATGGCCCCCTCCTAGGGTCCGGGCATCACACCCAGACCAGTGCCACTGGACCCTGGCCCAAGCAGGAACTCCACTCCAGCCTCCGAGAGCCACATGGAGACAGGAAAATGAACGCTTCATTTCCTCAGAGAGCCAGCTGAATTTTTTCCAGCATATTCCATACTGATACCCCCACTCAGACTCCCAGCCCAGGAGGCAAGCCGCGTCCCTCCCCTCCTCCACCTCCCCAGGCTCAGCCTTCTATGTAGCCAGAACCCAGCCGCAGGGGCCAGGAACCCGCCAGGGACTGCTGCTGCGTCTCCTTAGC
>VSMD01138625.1:0-13881 GCA_008750895.1 Mirza zaza | reverse complement strand
AAAAAATTTTATTAATTTGGATTTTACATATGTAGAACATTTAAAAGAATTTTAAATGCAATTTACAGGTGGCTAGATATTATTTTGGTTCCAATTAATATTTTCTTGACTTTATTTGTGTATGACTGACAAGTGAATATATTTATATTAAGGTGCATACTGTGATGTTTTGATATATGTGTGCGTTGTGAAATTGTTACCACAATCAAGTTAAATAACACACCCATAACTTCCCATAATTACTATTCTTTTGTGGTAAGAAACTTTGAGATCTACTTTGTTAACAAAGTTGACTTATGTAATACATTATTATTAACCATGGTCTCCGTACTGCACATTGGGTTTCCAGTAGTTATTCACCTTATAATAACAGATTTGTACCATGTGACCAAGATATCGTTTTTTCAACCCCCAGGCCCTGGTCACCACTATTCTCCTCTGTATAAGTCCAAAATTTTATAGATTCAACATATAATTGAAATCATACAGTGTTTGTCTACATTTGTCTGGATTATTTCTCTTAGCATAATGTCGTCCAGATTCATCTATGTTGTTGGAAATGGGAACATTCCCTCTTTTCGTAAGGCAGAATTACATTCATATAACGTGTATATATATATCACATTATGTATTATAAATATACATATATAAATACATATATATATCACATTGTATTAATTGACTCATGTGTTGATGGACATTTAGATTGTTCTAATTTCTTATCTATTGTGAATAATGCTGCAATGAACTTGGGAGTGCAGATATCACTTCAAGATAGTGATTTTATGTTCATTGGACATGTACCCAGATGTAAGATTGCTGAATCATGTGTTAGTACTTTTTTGATTTTTTGATTATCCTTCAGTTTATTTTCCATAATGGCTTTATCAATTTACATTGCCATTAACAGTGTACGAGGGTTTCCCTTTGTCTACATTCTTGCTAATTCTTGTTTTCTTTTGAAATTTTGATAAACTTTACCCTGACATGTGTGTGAGGCATGTGTGAGGTGATAACTCATTGTGGTTTCAATTTGCATTTCTATGGTAATTATGAATGGTTTCTCTGGAAAATATATCTGTCTATATCCTTTTCTGATTTTTAAAAAATCAGTTATTTAAAGTTTAAGATACATTTTTCTAGTTCTGTGAAAAATGACATAGGTATTTTTTTATGGTAATGGCATTGAATCAGTTGGTTACTTTGGACAGTATGGATATTTTAACAATATCGATTTTTCCAGTTCATGAGCATGGGATGCACTTCCATTTATTTGTGTCATGTACAGTTTTTCTCATCAGTGCTTTGTAGTTCACCTTGTAAAGATCTTTCACCTCCTTGGTTAAGTATATTTCAAGGTATTTTATTTTTTTGCAGCTACTGTCAATGGGAATGAGTTCTTGATTTCATACTTAACTTGGTTGCTATAAATTTATAAAAATGCTACTGATCTGTGTACATTAATGTTGTAACTTGACTTTACTGAATTCACTTATCTATTCATGAACTCTTTTGAAGTAGTCTTTAGGGTTTTTTAGGTATAAAATTTTACCATTGAAAAACATATAATTTGAGTTTCTCTTTCCCAATTTGGATACTATTTATTTCTTTCTCTTGCCTGATTGCTCTGGCTAGAACTTCCAGTACCATGTTGAATAGAAGTGGTGAAAGTGGGCCTCCTTATCTTATTCCAGTTCTTAGGGGGAATGCTTTCTACTTTTTC
This sequence comes from Mirza zaza, assembly GCA_008750895.1. Lineage (NCBI taxonomy): Eukaryota > Metazoa > Chordata > Mammalia > Primates > Cheirogaleidae > Mirza > Mirza zaza. Next base: position 12,158 of record VSMD01138625.1, on the reverse strand, counting down.
CCTTATTCAACATGATGTTAGATGTGTGTTTGTTATATATGCTCTTTTTTAATTTTAGGTACGTTTCCTCTATGCCTAGTTCATTGAAGTTTTTATCATGAAGGGATGTTCCATTTTTCAAATGTTTTCTCTGCATCTATTGAGATGACCATATGGGTTTTGTTTTATAAATCTCTTTGTGTGGTGAATCACTTTTGATGGTTTGTGAATGTTGAACCATTCTTGCATCACTGGGATAAAACCCATTTGATTGTGGTGAATAATTTTTGATGTGTTTTAAAAATTCATTGTGCTAATATGTTTTTGAGAATTTTTGTTTCCATGCTTATTAGGGATATTGATCTATAGTTTTCTTTTTTTGTTGTTGTTGTGTGTTTTCCTGGCTTTGGTTTCAGGATGATACTGTATAATGAGTTAAGGAGGCTTCCCTCCTTCTTGATAATTTGGAACAATTTTGGTAGGATTGATACCAGTTCTTCTTTGAAGTTCAGGTAGAATTGAGCTGTGAATCTATCTGGTCCTTGTGTCTTTTAAGTTTGGATTCTTAATAATTACTGATTCAATTTGCTACTCATTATTGATCTGCCAGAGGATTTTGTGTGCTTCTAGGATTTTATCCATTTCCTCTAGATTTTCTAGTCCGTGTGTGTAGAGGTGTTCATACTAGTGTCAGAATACCTTCTGTATTGCTGTGGTATCAGATGCAATGTCTCCTATTTCATTTCTGAGTGAGCTTGGTTAAACTAGTTAATAATACATTGATTTTGTTTATCTTCTCAAAGAACTAACTTTTCATTTCATTGATCTTTTTAATTTTTTCTTTGTTTTGATTTCATTTAATTATGCTCTGATCTTTGGTATTTCTTTTCTTCTGCTAACTTTGTTCTTGGTTTATTTTTGTCTTCTAGTTTATTGACGTGTGATTTTAGGTCATTGATTTGTGGTCTTCCTGTCTTTTGGATGTAGCTTTTTAGTGCTATAAGCTTCTCCCGTAGCACTGTTTTTTCTGTGTCCTAGAGTTTTTTTAAACATATATATATGTACATATATATGTATAATTTCTGCATATTATGGGGGTACAAATATTTAGGAGATGTTGGTTTGCATTTGCCCTCCCCTTACCACTAGTCAGACCTTTAAGCATGTCCACCCACCAGAGGTGGTGCACATCACACTCATTATGTATGTGTATACTCATGCCCTATTCCCCCCTCCCAGCTTCCCAATGCCTGATAGATGTTATTCCTATATGTGCAGTTATGTGCTGATCAGTGAAACCAATTTGAGTACATGTCATTTTATAGATTTTGATAACCAGTGGCCTTACTGTCATTCATTTTGAAAAAAAAATCACATTTTTATCTTAATTTTATCATTGACCTAAAGGTTGTTCAGCAGCAGGTTGTTTAATATCCATTGTATTCATATGGGTTTTAGAGGTACTCTTGGAATTGATTTCTAGTTTTTTTCTACTGTGGACTGAAAAGGTAGTTTGTATGATTTTAATTATTTTTAATTTGTGGAGACTTGTTTTGTACCCTAATACGTGGTATATTTTGGAAAATATTTCATATGCTGATGAGAAGAACATATATTCTGCACTTTGGGTGTAAAATGTTCTGAAAATATCTATCAGGTACATTTGTTCTAAAGTTCCACTTAAGTCTAGAATTTCTTTGTTGACTTTTTTCTTATGCTCTGTCTAATAATATTAGTGGAGTATTGAAATCTACCATAATTAATGTATTACTGTTTATTTATTTTGTTAGTTCTAGTAGTATTTATATTATGAATCTGGAATCTCTGATGTTAGGTGCATTATATATGTAGAATTTTTGTAACTTCTTGTTGAATCTACTCCTTTATATAATGTGTTTTTTGTCTTTTTTTAAACTGTTGTTTATTTACAGTCTATTTTCTGGCTGGGCCTGGTGGCTCACGCCTATAATCCTAGCACTCTGGGAGGCCAAGGCAGGCAGATCGCTCAAGGTCAGGAGTTTGAAACCAGCCTGAGCAAGAGTGAGACCTCATCTCTACTATAAGTGGAAAGCAATTAATTGGCCAACTAAAAATATATAGAAAAAATTAGCTGGCCATGGTTGTACATGACTGTAGTTCCAGCTCCTCGGGAGACTGAGGCAGAGGATCACTTGAACCCAGGAGTTTGAGGTTGCCTGCAAGGTGGCCATTATGACAGGATAGAAAGTATCACCTTCATCAAAGAGCAGAGAAGGGAGGGGTAAGACAGACATTTAAGCTCCAGGTTGGCCAAATATGCATATTTAACAAATTATAGGAGGATCTATAAATATTCATGGAGGCGGCCCTAACAAATATGTATTGAACAAACATACATGTTACATATGACCCATGTTCACCTTGGGATGGGGAATTAACTTGTCAACATGTCACAATTAGGCCTTTTACATCAAAAGGTCTTTTTTAGGACACAAAGGCACTCAAGTGTGCAGCCTCTATAAAGCCAGCCAGCGCCAGTCCATGGTCAGTGGTCTTTGTATCAGGGGAAAGTTACTGAAGTCAGTCTCTTGTCCAGTCCAAGCTGTGGTTATGGCTTATGGAACAGGTAGTGAGGCTCAGCATCTGTCAGTGAAGCTAAAAATTATTTTAATGTTGCTCTTATGGAGGCCAGTGCTGACTTAGCTGCTAGAAAAAAAGAAAACCTGGTGGCAGTTAGAACATAGCTGATTCTTTAAGTGCAGGGGCGTGTGACTTAACCCTGGTCTTACATGGCCTTAGGCTCTGTTTATAACCTGGTATCTTATTGCCATGTAGAGTCCATTCTGTCAGTCTTATGATATCTATTTTAACATTAATGCTGCTCAGTTGTCATGTCTAAACCCTAAAAGGTAGGGAGTATAATGAGGGCTGTCTGACCTCTCAACCCATCATGTCTGGAACTCAGTTTTTAAGGTCCCTTTGGCCAAGAGAGGGTTCATTCAGTCAGTTGGGGACTTAAAATTTTATTTTTAGTGTACAGTATCCAAAATTATTATTTCAAAGGAGGGCACAAATAAATAGTGGCAGCTATTCACAAACTGGAGGGGGTGGGATTGAGCACACACACGGAGCCCACACAGCAGCCCAGGGTGGCCATGAAAAGCCTGCGAGCACCTGCAGAGGGATGGCTGATTATCAGGAGCTACATAAGTTCCCTCCAGCCATACATGCTGCTGTCCCAGAGGTGGCTCAAATATTGGAAAGGCTGTCTATTTATTTAGGTAGAAGGCATATTGTCCTAGATTTAGAAAATGCTTTCTGCAGTATACCCTTAGACCCAATAGATAGTGGTGGCATATGCCTGTAGTCCCAGCTACTCAGGAGGCTGAGGCAGGAGGATCACTTGATCCCAGGAGTTGGATGTTGCTGTGAGCTAGGCTGACAACATGGCACCCTAGTGTGAGCAACACAGTGAGACTCTGTCTCAAAAAAATAAACTCTGAAATAAAAGAAATAATACAACATAAAAGTCATGAGAAATAAAAAATAAATATATAATCCATATGCAAGATAAAAAGCAGGCAGAAGAAGCTATCACCAAGATGTCTAAGATGCTGTAATGAGGACAAGGATTTAAAAGCAGGCATTATAAATATATTCATAGTTGTAAAAGAAAATAATCTAATGAGTGAACAGACAGAAACCTCAGTAGAGAAGTGGAGATTACTAAAAAGACCAAATAAAATGATAGTAAAATTTAAAAATATATTTTTGAGCTTATCCACAGATTTAACAAATTAGACAAAGCAATATATATTTTCCTATCTAAAGAAAAGTGTTAAAAAATGTTTGAAAAAATGAACAGAGCCTTAGAGATCTGTAAAATCATTGAGTCTGAGAAGGAGATGGGAAAGACAGAAAATTTAAATGAAGTACAAAAGTACATCAACACCACTAGCTGAAAACTTCTAAAAATTGTTTAAAACCTAAATGTTTATATTCTAAAGTCAACAACCTCCCACAAAATACAAATAATACTATAAAAAGGCCATTCTGTGATTTAGAAAAGAGGCTTTCCTTGCTTTTTGTTGTTGTTGTTGAGATAGGGTTTCACTCTGCTGCTCAGGCTGAAATGAAGTGGTACAATCACACTCACTGCAGCCTGGAAATCCTGGGTTCAAGCGATCCTCCTGACTAGTTCTCCCAAGTAGCTAGGAGTACAGATACACACTTGTCAGAGTTTCAGTTAACTTGATATGAGTTCTAATTATTACTATTTCTAGTAATAGAAAATTTTATCTTTAGAACTTCTTTTATTTTTAATTTTTATTCCTCATAGAAACTCTGACATGTCAGCCATGGGTTACCGAGAGTTATTTAAGCCAGATTATTTTCCAGCCTTGTTTCCCAGTTTAATTTCTTACCTTGGAAATCACTCAATTTGTTTCTTTCAAATCTAGCAGTAAAATTGATGCTCCACACATGCGTACCATGGATATTATGCTCTTGTGGAGCCTCCCTGCACAGAATTGACATTGTGCCTACTCCAGTTTCAGAAGTGTGTAGTAGAATAGAACTTAATCTGCAAAACTATATGGAAAAATGAATTAATAAAATTGACGGGGCACAGCGGTTCACTCCTGTAATCCTAGAACTCTGGGAGGCTGAGGCAGGAGGATTGATTTTGGTCAGGAGTTGGAAACTAGCCTGAGCAAGAGTGAGACCTGGTCTCTACTAAAAATAGAAAACTTAGGTGGGCGTGGTGGCCTGTGCCTATAATCCTAGCTACTCAGGAGGCTGAGGCAAGAGAATTGCTTGAGCCCAAGATTATGAGGTTGTTGTGAGCTAGGCTGACACTAGGGCACTCTAACCCAGGTGACAGAGCAAGATCTAAAAATATATATATATATATGAATTGCAGTGGCCCATTTGAAGAACAGAGGATGAACCCAGAACACAAAAAGACACACAGACACACACAAAGTCTGTTACAAGACTGCAGTGCCAAACGCACCAGTCATTTTATTTTTATACCCTAAAAAAATCGAAGTTACTTCCTTGTACATGACCACCCAGGCCTTGCAGCAATGGCCATACATTCCGGAACACGTAGCCTAAGGACACAGATGTCCCCTGACTCAAGGTTTCCAGGCAGTTGCTCGAGGCGCCAGGCATAGATCACAGACCAAGATTAGCAAGGTTGGGGAAGGCAGCCACAGGAGGCATTTTCCATCCCCAGTTCCTCTTAGGCTGATCCCCTGCAGCTGTGCATGTCTTAGGTCGTCCCTCCCTTGAGGGATCTTACCCGTCATTGACTACCCAGCCATCTTATGGGGCTAAGCAACAATCACAGGAACAATGTGTTTATTGTGTGGCCTCCAGGCCTCCACTTATCGTGGCGCTGGGCAGCTCTTGCCTCAATGCAGAAACTCAAGTCCTTTGTTGTGCCTCCAGGCAGCAACCTCGTTTGTCACAAGGACCCTGTCTGGAACACATTACTTACAAATGCTCTGGGTAGAGCACGTACATTACTCACTAAATTTAATTCTTAAACCAGGAAAGCATAATGTCAGTCTCCAATATGAATTAAGTAAATTAACACTCTGAAGTTCCAATAGCAAATTATTAAAAATGGTTCCAAACAATATTTAATAGGGAATATCGAAAGAGTTTCCATGGGAGCATAAGTCAGAATAGAAATGTAGACATTGTATATTAGACACATATGTAAAGTTTCTTAATATTTTGGGAAGGACCAAGATGCACTTTGAATCCTGTAGAGCTGTGTCAATTTTGGCCGAGTGGCCCAGGGTAGGACACCCAAGTACTGGGAACCAGCCTCAGTGGGGGTCAGACAAGTGGTGCATGTGGCCCCAAAGCAGCTTATGGGGTCCTTCCTTGAGTCTCCTAACTGTATGAAGCAGGGGTCAGACCTTTCCCCTGTGTTTTCTCCTCTTTATAACAGACACAGCGGTGTCACTTGGAGAGGCCTGACTCAGGTGTGGGACATGCAGCTAACCCAGGGGTCCAATAGGGGCAGAAGGGGAGCTGAGACAGCCCAGAAGGATCGAGAAAATGGTGGCTTTGAAAAGGCTACTACTAGATTATCAAGATCTGGGTATTATCATTTTAGCACTGAACTGACATTTCTGACACTTTCCAGGGAGTTTTCTGTCTGGGTTCCCAAAAAGCCTGAGAACTACCAGGGCCCTGGGCAGTTAGCCCCCTTCCTAAGGAGGGATAGTTTTGTTCATGTCCAAATGGGAATGGAGGAGAAGGAGGAGAGGGAAAGAGCGGTGCTGAGGGCAGGGGAATACGGCAAGGGTGGAAAGAAGTGTAGGTGGAGGGCAGAAGCAATGGGCTGGGAGGGCAAGCATAACCATGGAAACCCTGAGCAAAGTTGAGAGGCCCTGTCCCCTTGCTGCTCTGTGAAGAATCAAACTTCAGGCAAGCCAAGTCAGAAGCTGGCATCTACTGGAGAGTCTGTGTCACAATTACACAGAGAGATGGTCATCCTGACCAGGCTAGCTTCTGGCAGTCAAGAGAGGTTTCTGAAAAGCTGCGACTAAGGCAGGCTGGAGAAACTGGTATGAGCATGCAAGTAGGCCAGGCAGAAGGAGGGGCCTTCACAGAGCACACTGGGAAGTGTAGCCCATTAACCCTCCAAGCCTGTTGGTCTCAAAGCTATGGGACTACAATTCAAGCATTTATCGACCTCAGAGGAGGTGCACAATACTGAAGGGGATGGCAGAATGACAGCCTCACCAGGCATGCTGGAGTTGTAGTTTCTACACCACCAGACCCTGTTTGTCTCAAGGTTGCAGTCCTACAATCCCAAGATTCATTGGGCTTGTGGGCAATGCACGCTCCTGTAGGGAGGGGCAAGATGGAGCACTCCCTGCAAGGCATGCTGGGAGCTATAGTCTCTTAAGGACTTCCAGCCCACTATTTGTAGAGCTGCAGGGTACAATCCTAGCATGCATCAGGCTCATGGGCAGTGCTTCAACACTACGAGAAATGCAGGGTGCGTGCCTCGTGTGGCATTCTGGGAGTTGTAGTCTCTTGTCTACTCTCAGCCCATTGTTCCCAGGGCTGCAGGACAACATTCTCAGGGTGTGCAGAGGTAGGAGGCGGTGCAGCTGGGGAGCAGGGGCAGGAAAGTGAGCTCTTTAATTTTTCAAAGTGCTGCTGGCTGCTGCTGGTTCCCTGCCACAGTCTGGGGATGGAAGTCAGTCTGGAGAGGGCCAGGTGGGCCAGGTCCTGGCAGGACAGTGAGGTCAGTGTGAGGCTGCGAAGTACACCTAGCATTTGTCTTAATATGGTGGGTCTCCTCCTGGCTCAACCTCCTGCTGTGCAGAATGATTTCCTTTCCCACCCGCACCCAGGAGTCTTTCCACAGCATCCATCTCCTCCAGCCCAAGGAGCTGCCTGCTTTCCCAAACTACTACAGGCACTCGCCTTAGGGCCCAGACATCATCCACTGTGCCGCTGCCCCTGCTTTCCCCAGCTAGAGTGCATGTTCGGCCCCTTGTTGGAGAAATTCTCTGCGTGGCTCACTTTTGAACAACTTCAGAGCTTTGCAGGTGGTGACATGGACTGTGGCTTCATGGAAATGTCACCTTCACTGGCTCCATATTTTAGCTAATATGGAAGTTTAGTCATGAGGGACCACAATTATTGGGTTACCCAGGATCTGGTAAGAGCAAAGGAGAATACAGTTCCCAGGCATATGTCTGTGGGTGATTTCCACCAATCCGTTTAAGTGGACAGACTTCCAAAAACCCACCTGAAGGTGATTCCCTCAGAACACATGGTGTTCCAGCTTTGGGGAGTGAGTTTTCAGGTATAGAGCTCTTGCAGGTTATTTGAAACCTGTCAGGCTTAACATCTCTTCCTTTTGTGAAAAGCTCAGAATTTACTTTAACTTCTGGGGCTGGTCTGTTGAATTTTTTTTTTTTTTTTTTTGTCTAGACAGAGGAAACCTCCAGGAGGGTTTTTATTTCTATGTAGCCTCTTAATAATTGATGTTGCCAAATTTCTTATGCCCTCATTGATGGTTCCTTCAATTCCTGGATGGAGACACATGAGCGTCACCCAAATGAGGAGTCTTTACCGACAGCTTGCTATATATAATAAGAGCGTGGACTCCACCACCACAAACCTCTAATGCCACCATTTGTTTGCCTCTGGCAGAGACTTGAAGGCAGGCAGAGGAGAGGGTGAGCTGTGTGGGGGAAGAAGGGAAAGGAGAGTCCTGTTGGGAGGATGATGCCTGCTTGAGAAAGGTGGCAAGGGCAGACAACAGATGACCACTCTATGTGCCGGTTGAGTGGGGACATGTTTGGCTCTCCTTTCCCCACCAGTTCTATGTTAGAAGCCACAACAAAAATTAGAGAAAGCCAGTGGCTAATGCATGCAATCCCAGCACTTGGGAGTCTGAAGGAAGAAGATAACTTGATTCCCAGGCTGCAGTGGGCTATGGTTGTGCCACTGCATTCCAGCCTGGGTGACAGAGCAAGACCCTGTCTCTACCAAAAAAAAAAAAAGAAGAAGAAGAAGAAGAAGAAAATGAGGGAAGCTGTCAGTGCAGTCCTGCCTAGTTGGACACAATGGCCGACAAGGTGTGGGGACTCAGGCTCTCTGGGGTGGTTGCTGCAAAGGCGCTGGGTCAGGGCCTTACCAGACTCGGATGCACAAAATCCCAGGGCTGTTAATCCCTCCTGAATCATCTTCAGTTGAACCAACAGGTTTTACAGATAAAGTTTATTCAGTGTCTTTGTAGCAACAGCAACAGCAACAACAGCTCTAGTCATGCTAAAATTGTAATAACCATTATTTTTGTATTTCTGATAATAATTATTACTACTGGTACCACTAGTAAGAATGTCAGGAATAGTTCCTACACCAAACCACTCACCCTCAAGGCCCCACACCCCATCAAGCACCAAGGATCCATCTCAGTTGTCACTTTCCAACTGTCATCACCTCCCCCAGCCCTACCACCTGCTCCTTCACCCCCATTGTACCAAGTCCCTCAGGGTGGGACATTAGGAGTACTGGTGGTTTCCCACGTCATGATAGACCCTGAGCTTGCAAGTTCTTACACAAGGATGACATTCAACTCTGCCATGGTCACTGGTTTGGCAGGCTTGAAGGCCTGGGCCACCTGTTGTTGATGTTCCTGAGACAGAAATGGGATGACTTGTGCACAAGTCATATTCAATTTCTTGGTGATTTCAGCCTGTTTGTGCATTTCAGTGTTTAATCCATATGACATTTCATAATACATCACATAGTGCCTCCCAATTTCTGTGTTTTCGCTTACCAGTTTCTCACATTCTATTTGCAGGTGATGATACTGCACCTGCAGGAACTGGAATGTCTCCTTAATCTGGTTCAGGGGCTCCAGGATAGTGAGCTTGAAGGGCTGCCCTGCAGCTTGGGGTCTGGTGTCAATGGAAAAGAAGCAAAATTCTGTGAAATAATTTAAAGAGGTTTATTGTGAGCCAAATTTCAGACCATGGCCCAAGCAATGCCCAAGAAGCCTTGAGAAAGTGGCCTGGCCATGGTTGGGTTACACTTTAATTGTATTCATTTCAGGAAGATAAGGATTAAAGGTAAATCATATATCAATATGTGGAAGGCATACATTTGTTTGGCATGAAAAAGTAGGACATTTCTAAGGGGCAGGTGGTTACAGCTTATAGGTTTGTTTAAAGACTCTTTGACTTGTACTTGGTTAAAGAAATGAAGCTTTGTCTAAAGGCTTGGAAGGTTTTAAATGAAGTTAAGGAAGTGTGCTATTCGGAGACAAGCTACCTATTTCTTGTATAATTTGAGGATCTGCAGGTTTGTCTTACATAGCCTTAGGCCTGATAATGAGTTACAAAGGATCTCTCCAAGAAGGGAGTGGTCCATGATAAGGCACCTCTGACCTCCTTCTCATGGCTAGTAACTGAAGTTTAGGTTATCCCCTTTGCCGAGAGGGGGTCCATTCCATTAGCCTGTGTGGGGAAGCCTTAAGGTTTTATTTTAGTTCACACTCCCCATGTCTGCTTGGCTCCTGTCTTGGGTGAACAAATTCAGGCCGGTTGTTCCCCTTTGCTCTTCTCTGGGTCCACTTCCTCTCTAGGTTTTTGCTGTGGTAGCCCAGGCTAAGCAGATAAACAAAGTGGCCACTTTTGGGGGAATTCTGCAGGTCATGGCTTCACCTTCCTCCAAGTGTTGGTTGACTCCCTGGAGGCAGTTGGAAGCAAGGGTGAGACCACCATGTAGGCTCCAGGTGGGGATCGAGGGATAACTGGGGGGAGGGATACACACTGGGAAGCAGCTTGGCAGGCCTCCTGTGACCAGTGCTTAATGTTCCCCACGGTTGCACAAACTATCCGGACCAAACAGGGCTTCTCCACAGAGGACAGTCCTGCAGGCACCCTATTTTCCTCTGGCCCAGGGCACATCATGGCTCCCTGCTCAGCATGCATGCACCTGGAACTGCAGGCCTGGCCATTCAGGACCCCTCCTCCAAAGCTACATTTTTTTCTTGGTCTCTTTTCTTTCCCTGCTCTGATCCTTTACAAAGGGCAATCCAGCTCACTGCAGATTTCTCTCAGTACTGCAGTGCCTGCAGGGTTCTGGTCACCAGGGACAGCTAAGGTCATGGTAGTGTAAAATGTAAGAAAAATAACCAGCCGTTTTTTCTGTAACCACGCTTGTTCTTAGGTATCCAAGTGTAACAAAGCTTCCCGGAATAAGCGGAACACCCTCCCCCTTGTTTGCTCAATCCCACCTGTAAATGTTGCTCAACCCCACCGGTAATTGTTGCAAATTCCCAAAACTGACCTCGACCAGTACATAATTACACAAGAATAGAGCCTAAAGAATTTCCCCACCCCATGACCCTATGACTTCCTGGCCACCTGCGTATAGTTTTTGCCTATGACTTCCTGGCCACCTGCGTGTGGTTTTTGCCTATAGGAGTCCCAAGTTTGAAAGCTTCGGGGCGGCAGCTCCCTAGTGTGGTGACGCTGCTCGCCCCTGCGCTGCGCTGGAATAAACCCTCCTCTTGCTTTTACATCAAGTTCTGGTCTCCGTGTCTTTGTGAGTGGTCGCCAAGGTCCAACAGTAGGTGGCATGGGTCCCACCCAGCAGTGCTGCTTGAGGCTGGCACAATCACTTCCTCGAGGATGTGGGGCATAGGTAACACACTGCTTCTGTGATAACTGCTCTTGCAGCCCTGCCTCCCACAGGCTTCTAGTGCTGGTTGTATTAACACCCAGATGCATACTTTGTTACCTAGTTAACTAGTGCCCTCCCTGCCCTGCCCTGCAGGAGATGAGGCCACCAGCAGAAGCCAGACAATAGCCTGTGTATAATTCACAATGACTCATCAGTACAGCATAGGATTGCAATAAAAGAGTATAAAATAAAGTAAATTTAAGAAATCAAAATACAATTACTGAGTAACAAATTTAATGGGAAATGTGCCGTCTATACAAACAAAATAATAAAGCATTTCTGAAATATATGAATGAAGACTTAAAGAAATAGAGAGTCATATCTTGTTGTTGGATAGAAACAAAATCAATAATATAAAGAGGTCCTTTATCCTTAAGCTAACTTCAACATTTTGTTGGATCTCATAATAGATTCTATCACATTTTTAAAGCTGGCAATGATTTTGCAAATTGCACATGGAAAAACAAACATATAAGTATAGCCAAAATTCCTGAGGAAAACACACAATGAGGTTTTTTACTCCCATAAGATATTAAAACACATTAAAATGTCCTATATTTCAAGCAGTGTGGTGTTGAGGATAGTAGACAAACAGATTAGGACAGCAGAAAATTCCCAAAGCTACCGAAGTGTATAAGAAAAGTTAAGAAATAAAAAAATACAACCTTTACTGAATCTGAAATTTTAAAATGTTTGTCATCATACAGTTTCCAATTTTGAATACGATATACATTATACATAAGTGGATATAAACTTTTTTTTCTTTTGAAACAGAGTCTCTCTCTGTCACCTGGGGCTAGATTGCCCTGTCATCAGCCTGGCTCACAGCAACCTCCAACTCCTGGGGTCAAGCTACACTCCTGCTTCAGCCTCCAGATAAGCTGTGACTTCATGCATGCGCTACCATGCCTTGCTAATTTTTTTTTTTTTTTTTAGTTGTTTGGCTAATTTATTTTTATTTTTTT
>VSMD01138622.1:0-16042 GCA_008750895.1 Mirza zaza | reverse complement strand
TCTTAGTGTCCTTGTTCCCCAACTGGGCCACCCTGGTGCTTTGCAGGCTTCTCCACTCCAAGCCATGGAACCATCTCTGCCTCCTCCAGTGCGGATCCCCAGGCAAATAGAAAGTTCCCGCAACCACGTACACACCATGGACAAATGGTCTGCTCCTCTTTCTTTCCTGCTGGGGTCATCCTGTTCCCCAGAGGTGCTCTAGGAAACGCCACTCCCCACGGCACTGCTAGAGCCAGGTTATTCATGAGATCCAACTGCCTCAAAAAGAAGGCAGCAATTGGAAGGCCCTGCCTGATTCCATCAAAGCAAATACCGCTGTCACATCAAATTACCAGATTCCACCAGGGACTTTCCCTACCAGACTTTTCCCCACCTCTTTCTTCTTCGAGTTGTCTTGAAATTATAAAATCAGTGACAATGCTTTGGAGGGCCTGATTCCACTCTCCCAGCACTGCCCCTCACACTGTATTACTTGATTCTTAAGTTTGTCCATGTGAAGAACAGAAAGAAGCTGGCAATTATTGAGCACGTGCTGAATGCTGTGAATTACACCAGGCGTTTTGTACACATGATCTTGTGTAATCCTTATAGTACCCTGGGAGGTAGGACTTATGCAGGGGGAAAATCTAATCTAATTACTATCAGGACACTTCACAAGCATCGGCCTAAAAACACCAGCTTTGAAGCCTTTATAAAGATTACGCAAAATAATAAATTCTGGTGCCCAGCAGAGTGCCAGGTATATCGTAAGGTCTCAGAAAAATGTTTGTTCCTTTAACTTTTTCAGCGAGAAGAACATGACTTGTTCAGATGATGACTGACTTACAAGGTAGTTTTTTCTGAAGCATATTCTTTGCTAGAAGCGAAATATTACAGGGGCTTTGTCGGGTGGGGGTGTGTGCGAGCCAAAATGAGCAGGGACAGGAGGGAGGCTGATGCTCCCGACCTCCCAGCCCTGCCTGGCACGATGCTCTGGGACTTCTTCTGTGTTTCTTTTTCTGAAGGATACTTTCCTCTTTGGTCGCCAGAACAATACTCGACAAAGCTAAAATCTTTCCACTGGGGGTGCGAGGGGAGCAGGAGGTATCACGGAGCGATAAGGAAGGTGGGAGGCCTGTGGATCCGTTCCCTAGGGAAGAAGTGCCACTAAGCAGGTGGCTTAAAACAACAGGAATTTCTTCCCTTGCAGTTTAGGAGGCCAGAAATCCAAGGTGCCAGCAGGGTTGGTTCCTACTGCAGGCCTGAGGGAGAACCTGCTTCGTGCTTTTCTCCTAGTGGCAGCTGGCAGTCCCTGGTGTCCCGTGGCCACATCACTCCCATCTCTGCCTCCATTAGCACATGGCTTCTCCTGGAGCACCAACGAGTGTGTCTTCATGTGGATTTTCCTGTGTGTGCCTGTGTCCCTTCTCTACTTAGAAGGACACCAGTCACGCTGGATTAAGGACCCACCCTACTCCAGTGTGACCTCCCTCAACTTATATCTTAACTATTAACACATTTGCAACCATCCCACTTCCAAATAAGGCCACCTTTGCAGGTTTCAAGTTAGGACTTGAACACATCTTTTCAGGGCTGTACAGTTCAACCCACGACAGCTCCTCTTCCAGAGCAGCTCATGGAAGAAAACCCAGCCCATTCCTCCTCCTTCCCTCTTTACTCAAAGCCTGCCTGCGATGAAGTGAGGAACTACAAGGTGAAGAAGTCAAGCAGGCCAGCGAGCCGAGCTAAGGGAAGGCAGAGTGGGCCTGGGTGCTGGGCAGACTCTACAGTAACCCAAGAACAACGCTCGCCTCTGTTCTGAGTCGAAATTTACTCTTGCTCGTATATACAACAAAAGACGCTTGCTTTGTTTTTCAAATTTTTTTCTTATAAATAATGTCCCCATCCTCCAAAGCCTCCTACTTTTAAGAAAAACAATCCTGCACCAGCTGGGTGTACTAATTATTCCACTGAATTGTGCTAACCTCTTTTCAAATGGTAAAAAAGCATTCTGCAATTTCTTAACCACATCGTCAAAATTAAAACTAAAATGCTAGGACAAATCTATCTCTTCTCCATCCCGAATCTTTACAGTTTGGAGGGCAAACATGACCCTTGGCAACTGAGCAATGACCATCTAAAAAACGGTGGTTATTATGCACACAGGCAAACCTATACTTATAGTAGGTCAGTCAGGCTCAGCAAAGCTTGTTTTTAAAAGTGTAAGTTCTCTCCAGGAGTATTTCAAAAGCTCTTACTTTATTTAAAATTTCTCTATAAAATTTTTAAAGTAGAAGAAATAGCCACCTCCTCAAATGCTGGAATTGCATTGCAAAGCTACCGCTTTACCAACACACACACACAAACACACACACACACACACACACAATTTACCACTTGTCAATTTTCCTTGCTCAGCTGGCATGAAAAGGTTAAGAGAGATTGTCATGGAACTAGAAGATGCTAAACATTTAAAAGGCCATTTTGTCCTAACAGGAAGCCAAAAGGGGCTGGGGTGACAACGGGAAGAGGTCACAGTCCTTTGGCAATTACATTCCTTTTGGAGCCAGAAAACCTGGATGGAATCCCACTCAGCCACTCCTTAGACACTGGACCTCGATATGGTACTGGTCGTTTTGGGGCTTCAGTTTCCTCGTCTGTAAAATGAGGATAATACAACTCCCTGAAGCTTGCAGGTTTGTGGTGAAAATAAAAATATCACACACGGTAGGTACATCGTAGAGCCCCAGGCCACAGTGGAAGGTCAGTAAATGGTGGTGTGGCTATTGTGGATATCTGAGCATTACTGTTTCTGCTGTAACATAACTGTTATTATATTATATATATTATATTAACATTATTATATTAATATTATTACTAAGAACTACTAGGTACTAAGTCTGGTTCCCCACTGAATTTCCTCCTTCCCTCCCTCCCTCATCTTTCACACAAGCTGACCACAAACAAAGCCTGTTTCCTGCTCCAAGAACCTTGACAATTTCTGGGAATGCCATCACTGTGCCCTTTGACCTCTCCTCAGGTAACTGGGAAGAGAGACAGACGTTCCCCAAGGAGGGGACAGGAAGAAGGATACACTAAGGTTCTTCTCCAATAGGAAACTTAATACAAATAAAATCAAACTTCAATGAATAATATGAGTGTACTCAAAAATACTGTATTTCTTGGGAGATAAAGTTACTGGTTGAAACAAGTCACCATAATGGCCACATCACGCACCGGTCCACTGACACAGCCCCTGCAGGGAGCGTTGCTGCCCACCCTCTAAAATCCACCACGTTTTCACACTTGTAGCTGATATCCACCCCACCTCCAAATGTCAAGTTAGAAAATTCACATTACAGATTCTACAAACTAGCAAAATACACATTTTTTTTAAATTTCAGTGAGAATAGTAATTTTTAAAAAATTGCTAGTTTCAAATTCCTCAAGCTAATGTGCTCTGGGCCACTTTAAGCAGCTGCACCTGGACAGAAGCACAGCTGTATGCAGTGACAAGGACGTCTGTGTCACCTTTGTGAACGCGCCATCACCACATGCAGGCTGATCCTAGTCTGTGGCTATAACCCTTAGGAGGAAGGAGGTTTGGTCAGTGGTATTTAGGAAATGACGCTAACTGAGCGATTCCTGGGGTAGCTGCAGATGACCTGTCTCTCTGGAGTAAATGGACCCAGGTCTAGGTCAGTCAAAGCTGCTGTCAGACAGGGGGGTACCAGGCGTGCTACATTACTGAAATGACAGTCACTCTGTGTCTTTATGTTTCTGTACTCCATTGATGATTATCTTACATTTAAGCCCATCATGGAGAAAATGTTTATTTAATCTATTAAGTGAAACAAACAAAAAACCCCAGATTACAAGGAGTGTATGGAAAGAAGGGTCCCACTGGCATAAAAACCACACACAGACGCATACAAACAGAGAAAGATTGGGAAAAGAACAATATCCCGAGGCTTAAGGGGATTATTTCTCAAGACTAGAATTACAGGTGATGAATATGTTTTTGCCTTTTTGCTTTATCCTCAAATTATGCCACGGTGCACGGGAATGGCTTCGTAATGAGGTAAATAACGCAAGTGTTCATTCCACTGTTTTAACATAAGTTTGCCCATTTTTGGTAAAAGGCTGTCCACCCAGGTGAAGCTCCACATCACATAAACCCTCACCAGCACCCTGTGTCTGCTGTTTTCTACGGTTTCTACTTTTCCTTGCTCTGCTAAATACAGCAATTCCTCTCTCTTTTCTTTCCACTTCTAACTTGTTATTAAGCACATTTTAAGCAATTAAGTCTCTCATCTTGCACCAGGCCCCCCTGCTTCCTATAGCTTCTCTCTGCCCCAGCTCTGCCCAAGAGAAATAGAATATGAGCTACAAATGCAATTTAAAATTTCTAGTAACTGTATTTCCAAAATTAAAAAAAAGTTGAAATCAATTTTATGAATATATTTTATTTAAACAGATCCAAATTATCATTTTAACATATTAAAATTATACATTTCAAAATGATTAATATAAAATTATATAACTTTATAACATGATTTTAAATGATTTCTAATATTTTGTAATACAATCATAAATATCGAAGCTTATCGAAATTGAGCTGTTTTGCATTCTTTGTTGTTGCTATTCTAAGTCAGTGTGTCTTGGGCACCTGCGGCACATCTCGGTTTGGATGAGCCACGTTTCAAATGTTCCACACCCACCACGTGACTATACAGGACATAGGCTCCAGCCTTTAACCCATCACCCTTCCTTCATGATCCATTCGGGACGCCATCCGAGAGGGTCCCGGCTTTGTCAGTCTCAGCTGCTGGGTCAAAACAAAAGACGCCCTTCATAACCTTGGCACTCAGGCCTCCCATGCCCCAGAAGGAGAAGACCAGTGATCTTGAAATCTATTCACTGAATATTTACTGAATATCTGCTGCATGGCGAATGCAGATATGACAGTCATTGTCCTCAAGGTCTGGACACAATCCCTTGGGACAAACCACGTAAACAAAGCACAATGTGATAACATGTTGCATTCAAGGAATACACGTGCTACAGAATCACAGAGGAGGGGAAAGTGATGATTAATTCTGCAGGTTTCAGAGGCCACGAAACCTATGGAGACACGTCTGCCAAAGGGAGGGAGGACAATCCAGTCCAAGGGACAGTCCGAGTAAAGGCTAAGGGGCGTGCACTGCAAAGCCTTGTCCCCAAACGGCAACACAGCATGCGGACGAAGGCGAAGGAGCAATAAGGCAGGAAGGCAGACTGGCGTCAGGTTGTAAACGGTGCCCTGCTAAGTAATTCGAACTTTATCTGGCAAGCGACGAAAAATCACTGATAGGTGTTTTCCAAAAGTGTAACGTTATCAAATTTGGGCTTCCGAAACTCTGGCAGAGAGTAAGGTGATACTGGAGAAAGGCAAAAACGTAAGGACATCAGTGCAGCCTCATTATTTCCAGTTAGTTGCTGCAAAGATCTAAACAAAGCATCAGACCCAGAGATAAACAGAGGAAACAGATGCGAAAATATTTATTTAGCAGGAAAATCAAGGGGATTGGTGACTTGGCGTGGCCTTCAAAGAAGGCGGGAACAGATGAAAAGGCACTGACGTTACTGTGCCGTGAGCTCAGCATTCGAATCTCGCAGCCTGTGTGAGAACAGGAGTGGGGGACAGACTTTGGGACACCCACACTGCTAGACTGCCAGGGCCAGGGGCCAGCAAATGACACAGAGGAGGAGCAGTCAGAGGACAGGGAAGGCTGGGGGCCTGTGCACTCAGGCAGGTGACGTGTTTCAGTAGGAACTCCAGTGGGTCAGGCAATTTCTCCTTTTCCCACATTTTTAAGAATACAGGCAGTCCTCACTTGGCATGGTGGACGTGCGCTAATTTCAGTTACTGTGATTAGTCGGTAACTGCATAAAGCTCGCACTTTGCTGCTAGCTCTCCAGTTCATAAATCACTCCGTAAAATACAGATGCACATTATGCATTTGATCAGTGACTAGTCACTTCACTTCTTCCGTAGTCTACTGGAGATGGGTCACTGCACACGTCATGTTCAGTTCCCCCGCTGACAGCCAAGTATGGCATTGTGTTGCCTCCTTGTCTCCCAGTGACACATGCACATCATGTCTTACAAACATGGATAATTCATAAAGGGAACTGGCCAATGAAGATGAAAGTGCAGCAAAGAAATGGAAAGAAAGAATACTAGGCCAGGCTCATGCCTGTAATACTAGCACTCTGGGAGGCTGAGGTGGGAGGATTGCTTGAGGTCAGAAGTTTGAGACCAGCCTTAACAAGAGCAAGACCCCATCCCTACCAAAATAGAAAAATTACCCTGGTGTCGTGGCATGCAGCTGTAGTCCTAGCTACTTGGGAGGCTGAGGCAGGAGGATCAGGGAAGCCCAGGAGTTTGAGGTTGCAGTGACCTATGATGACGTGACTGTACTTCCGCCCAGGCAACAGAGAGAGACTCTGTCTCAAAAAAAAAAAAAAAAATACTAAAAGTAAAATTTGAATTGAACATCCACGGAGTTTCAGAAGAAAGGGCAGAACGGGGCAACCCCGACACTGGCCTTGAGCAGCAGCCAGAGGAGCTCAGTGAAGGTGGCCTTGTCGATAGAAATAAGGAAAGTGGTTGTGATGGAGAAGATGAAGACGCCCTCGGGGAAGTGAAGCTGGCAAAAACAAACAAAAATGCTTCACATTAAAGAGATTCTCAGCGATATGCAATGGCACCGAAAGTGCAAAGGATGAAATGCTGGAAGCTGATCCAAGCCCATGGTGGGTACTCACATGGCAGCCAGTACTGAGATTGTGTTCTCCCCAACAACACACGTTGTCATTAGGAGTTGAAGAAAGGTTTTTTCCTAGGAAAAAGGTAGACATTTTAAAAGTCTCACTGAACACCTATCACCTGACTACAAATAACATTGAACTTTTACTTCTCCCTCTGTCTTGCGAAAAGCACGATGGTCACGCGTGATACTTCACTACTCAACGTGTGGAACAGAGACCACAGACGGGCCAGGCTTCAAGAGGCTGAGGCAGGATCAGAGTGCATTTCCCTGTGGCACATGCTGCGGTCGTAGACCCGAAGGTTCAATGGAAAGATAAGAACACTATGTTCCAACTGGCTGCAGAGTAGCCAATGCATTAATCTGCTATGCGTGAATTTATGGCCAGGCCAGATGAGGTCACACTTTTTAGTACCTAAAGAGGGACAGAGACAGGTGAACACTGAGAAATAAATATCCCCTACCTGAGAGAGAAACATCAGCATTACAAACCATTTCTCAGTCCATCAGTTTGATCTGCAAAGGCGATACCACTCAAAATCATGGCACCTGCGAGCCACAAGAAACTTACACTATGGCCTTGGCTGGATCCCTCAGACCAGGATGCCTTCCTGGTTTCTTTGTCTCTGGGATCTGGCCCTTACCACTCTGCAGCTCCTACCCCTAGCCTAGAGCTGTATCAATGCAGGACCCATCTCTTCGGATCTAATTCTTGCTGGACCAATCACCCAGCAGAGTAAGTCTGTTGACTGAATTAATGAACAGAACCACAGTTACACTTCAAAAGCTCATTACAGTCTACAAACCATATAAAAGTAACTATTCTGCCCACCTGGTCCTTAGATGGATAAAAATCATAAAGAAAAACTCCAAGTAAATACGGGTAAAAACAAGAGCCTTCAATTAAGAAGCTACAAGGTCTTATCCCACCATCCAATAATGTCACTGTCTTCCAAATTCGGGTCCAGCAGAGCAGAGCAGCTTCTGGGAGGGTCTCGGGCCCCCCTATGTCACACGCCAAGACAAATTCTACCCATGGCAGCAGGGGAAAGGGGGCTTGCGGTTTGTTGTCACCAGGCCTGAAGTGACCGTTGGTAGCCTTGCTAATAGTAATCACAGCGTTTCCCAAAATAAACAGGGAGGACCATTAGGTACAGAGGTTTCTATACACCAAGGGAAAAGGTGGCTCGTGATTAAATTCAGACCCTACTCCAGCCACATAATGAGTGAGCTCTGATGAATGAAACTTTCTAATCAAAGAGGCACACATTAACTTTGAAGGCTTTCAATCAGCTAGTCAAATACAGCGCAGAGTCTGTGAACTGTTTAATCTTCCGCTGTTCTTCACGGGCTCTGTCCTCTGCCACTTAACCTTTAAAAGTCCTTTCCAACACTGAGATTCTATAGAATTCCGCTGCTTTCATACATACCGATTTTACGAATTTGGACTAAACTCAAATACTCCAATTAGTGAGATTTTCCTGTGTGTATAAATCTATGCCCTGTGTATACATAAGCCATGAGCTCTTTTGTATGTTAAGCATCTCCAAAGATGAAAATGAGGATTCTACAACGTCTACTTACCAAAGCTGAAGGAGTGAGTGCAGAATAGGACTGCGTTTAAAAGTTGCAGCTCTTCACAGCGTCGTCACAATCACGTCTCCCCAGACCAGAATGAACACAACCAGGGCCACGTCCACCCCATAAAAATCTTTCTGTGGGTACCCACCACCCCCTCCCACAAGCCTCAAAACAAAATCCAATTAAAGTAAAATTTATACAGTCTTATTGAAGTATAAATTTACATTCTATAAAATTCAACCATTGCACATGTACAGTCCAATGATTTTTTTTAGGCAATTTATAGAGGTGCAACCAATACCACAATCCAATTCTAAAACATTTTCGTATCATCCTTAAAAGTTCCCTCAAGCCAGTTTACAGGCAATTCCTGCTCCCACTTCCAGGCCCAGACAAGAACCCATTTGCTTTCTGCCTCTCTAGATTTGACTTTTCTGGACATTACACATAAATGGACTCAAACAACATATAATCATGTATACCTGACTTCTTGCATGTAGCATGTTTCTAATGTTCCTGCATGTTAAGCATGTCCAATCAAGGTAAGCCATGTTGACATTCCCTATATGACCAAAAAAGAACCTGCTAACCACACAGTGTGCCCATAAAAATCATAAAAACTCCACCAGGGCCAAGCAGCCACATATACACTTCTACAGACAACCCACACCACCACCTTGGTTCTCAGCTCAGGAGCTCACTACACTGGGACCTGACTCTACCTGTGCTCTCATTTACCCATATGAGCTTACTGCACTCACCTTACTGCTCATAGGCCTTGGTTTCAAAGCACCTACAGGTGCAGATAAGGGCTGCACCTGCTCCTACTCTTTTCCCAATGGGTCAATCAGCTGGGCCACCCACCCTCATTCTCTCAGCAAAGAGTGATGCTTTTCACAACTGAGAACTAATGACTTCCATATCTTTCACCCAATGGGATCTTGAAGTTCCTCCTCATGCTTCATCTTACCTTTTCTAGATCTATCTGGAGAATTCTATCATAGGGGGGAATTCCTCCAACACCCAGGCCTTGCTCAGCGCTAGGAGGGAGGGCTACTATGCTTCCTACCTGAGCAAATCCAAGAAGGGCAAGGTTAGGCAAACGAGATCTGCCCTGGAGGGGGAGAAGGGGCCCTTGGAAAGTAAAAGTGACCATCTTTGGGCACTGGTGTCTGCAGTGGTTAAAAAAAAAAAAAGAGCTGATGGTGGTGGCGAGTTGAAAATATAGTAACTGGGGGAATGGAGGAATGAAAACGAGACATGAATTAATACCTTGATCTGGGTAAAGCTACAAGCATAAATTGGCACTTGCTACTTAGAATGTACAAAAGTGGTAGAAATGAAGTTCATTCAGTGCACTTGCCCTGTTATTCGGGAGGTCTGATTTCTTCCATGAAAGAGCAAGGTAATAAGCCAACCGGCCGACTCTTGTTTATGTGCCAAAATATGGCAGCTGGACTCAAATCATGGAAAGTTCCTTTTTGCTTCCTACCTCTAATGCAGGAAGTTAAGGAGGGGTACAGAGCCAGTCTGTGTATAGAGTCATTCTGAGGTGTGTCTACACTAAGTATTTCTTAAAAGGAATCAGTCTTTCTTGTTTGTGACTTTTAACGGCCACAGCCAGGCTGATCTGTTTTGCTTGTGAAACCCAGTTCCCCTAATTAATGAGGTTGCTCCAGGCAACCTCCTTGCCCTGGCTTTTGCTGGGGGACAGTTTTTTAAGTTTCTGCTTTTTAAAAAAGTCCAAGCCATATGCCACCAAGTACATGTGCACTTAAGTAAATAAATAATAAAAACATTTGCTTCTTGAGGCAAGTAAGCATCTCTCTGTGTGTTTTCAATGTACTTTCATTTCTTGGCTTGTTTTCCCAAAAAGCCTACCAAAGGTTTATATTATCACCTTAATTGGTTTTGTCTAAACGCAATGTCTTCAGGCATTAACCCCACTAGAAAGAGTAAAAGATAAGAGTTATCATCTAGAAAACTCTAAGCCTTTAATGAGCCAAGTCCCAGGAATGTAGAAAAGACATAAACAAAATATGGAAAAGTAAACAAATGTCAAAAGCCTCTAAGTCACTGCCAGGAAAACTCTAACCGAGAACAGAAAATGAGCCACACATTTTTACTGTGGCTTAGAAAACTGACACCTCCGTGGAAGAGTTGACTTCAGGCTTCTCGCACAATAGAAGCTCTGTTTCCTTTAAGCAAACTCATCTGGCCTACCCATCTCCTCACCTAGAGAACGTTCAGATGGCAAATGAACGCTGAAAGTGACACATGGACCAGAAAAAACCTTACCGAGCCCAATGAAGGGAACAAAAGTGCATTTATGGTGACTAGGGACAGTCATTGCACCTTATTCCAGGTGGGAATTTGCTCAACCTCAGCAGTAATGACATCTCGAGTGGATAATCCTTTGTTCTGGGGGCTGACCTATGCATTGTAAGATGATTAGCAGCATCCCTGGCCTCTACCCACTAGACGCCATTAGATGTCAACCAAAACAGTCTGCAGACACTGAAAAGTGCCCCTGAGGAGATAAAACACCCCTGGGTGAGGACCACTCGTCCAGACCAGATACAGAGTCACCAATTTCAGGGTTGGCGAGACCTGAGAGATCATCCAGGCTGAGGCCTTGTCATTTGGGATGCATTAACGGAGTCCCTTAAAAGGTTAACTCTCCGAGGCCACTGAGCCTCCAAGTCAGTGGCAGCACAGAAACCAGAGGCCACAGTACCTGACCACGCCAACATTTCTGGAAAAGTCTTTTTTCAAAGAAATGCCTGCATGTTAAGAGTACCATATATATTGGCAGCCACTATTTGGCAAAGTGAGTAGCATTAATAATGCTTCTCTCTTTATTTTTTACAATAAAGTACAGAGGAGGAAAGGGGAGAGTGGGGAGGTGGCTTCTCTACCTGGAGAGCTGGAGGATCTGACGAAGGCAACTGGCAAGAGGCCCTGCCAGAACAATGCGTCTTACATGTACAGAATACACTGTGTATGTGTTTATAAAATGGCTACATTATATAACATTTTCCCTGGCAATCAACCCACTCAAAAAGAATTTAATGTGTAGACACCCTGGGTGCCCGGCTCTCTTCACTGTCATTGGAGGAACAGCCTGTTAAAACTACGACAGTGATTTGGTTTGGATAACTACTCTCAAGTCTAGAGAGACACACGGCCCAGGGCCCTAAGGAACTGTTCCCAGTGATTACCAAGTGACCCAGAGGAAAGCCTGTCACCTCCCACCCACACCACTGGAGGCCAGCCCAGCACGGCAGGATGGAACGGGGCCTCCCACTCACTCCAGGCCCTGATAACCCCACACCACCTTTCTAGCTGCCTTAATAAGCATCTTAATGTAGATGCAATACTCTTGGGGCAGGGGTGTCGCTGAATTCTGAGTTTGGTGTGGTTCTGGCCTACTACTGGGACCTAGAGGGAGTATTTTAATAAATTCTTAAAAGATTATTTGCAGGGAATATTAGAAACATTCCACTGTGAGGCCAGAACACAAGAGGAAGTTTCCGACGCTCTTGTAGCACTTTATCCCACTGATGAGCCGCAGATTAGCACTGTCTGCTTGAAGCGACAGATCATCTGGGAAGCAGAAAGCACGCAAAAATATAAACCAAAAGAACTATTTAAAAATAATAAAGAGCTAGTATCAAATGCACCAATTATTAAAACAGCAGTGATTTCCACACAACTACTAAACAACTTTTTGTTACTATTTATTTTCTCAAGCTCTCAAATAGAGCGGTTAAAGAATTACATTTCTAGGAAGGAAGGAAAGGAGGAGGAAAGGGATGGAGGGAGAAGGGAGGGAAGTTCATCCTGTGCAGGGTTCTTATAATTAATGAATTCAGGTTTCTAAGGCTATATACTTGGAGATGAGACTTCGACATAGTTCTCTGGGGCCCAGATCATATCTTTATTAATATTTTTGCTTCTTTAACAATTATGCTGCCATCCAGAAGCCAAACTCCATACAGGATGCTCAAGGCGTATGAGTCTTCTGTAGGATAGGCAAGGAAAGAAATAATTTGAATGCATAATGTCAATGCCCTCACTTCAATAGGCAGTCCCTGTATTTCCCTACATCTCACCTGCTGGGATCCATCTTTCAAACAGAGCCAGCCAGAGCACGCTTTTATGTCTCCTGGCTGGAAACCATCCTGTTCTCGGTGCCCGGCGGAGATGGTGTAAAGACAGGGAGGAAGGGAAAGGCTGCTTTTTAGCAAAGGTCAACATTAATGAAATATCCTATGCTGAGAAAACCACACACCCAAATTTTATACCAATGGTTACTTCTGCATGGTAGAATTTTCCCCCTTCTTGGTAATTTCTGTGGGTTCAAATGTTTTTAATAGGAACATTATTATTTTCTTATCCCAAATTAAAATCAATGAATTTAAAAAAATATATTTTTTTTTTCTGCAGTTGTGTCTAGAGCCCTTCTCACTGCACCCTCAAGGCAAGGAAGCCTCCCTGTCCGTCCCTCCTGCCAGAGGGCGTCTCAGCAGCACATGCCATGTTTCACTCGGCAGCCACTCCACTTATGACCTGCAAGTCCATTCAGCACAAAGGTGTACGTACACCACTTTAGTATATGACCAAATAAATTCCTACAGCCCACTCATTATTGAGCTCCTTTATATTTTTGCATTACAACAAGAAACACACTACTCATTTACCAGTGGGTGTGACCTACCTGTGCTATTACACAAACCAATGTGCTGAAAAGACAGAGAGCTCCTGCTTTTCCTTTTTTCACGCTCTAAGCTTTCAGAAGGCCAAGAACTATGCTTAGCTCCTCTGTACGGTGCTCGGCTCCCATAACCGGAGGCTGTATCGATGTCTGATGAAGGAAAGACTGCATGAAAGGACAACAGCATAAATGCACAGATAAAAACAAAACAAGGGCTTCACTCTATTCCTGCGAACAGCTGGCAGAGCAAATGCAAAATAATTAAAAGCCACAGGTAAGCTGAAAAGAACTGAGCTTATTGCTTCACCCTCACCAACTCTTTCATACAAGCTGATGCTAGAAAAGAAACATGAAGCAGGTTCCAAAAGAGGTGATTATCGACCACTTTGGAAACCGTTTTCTATGCTAGTCAGGTAAATCCGATGTTTACCGAGCCCATCTCTGTGCAAGCCTGGGACCGCGCCAATCAGTCTCCACTCTGCGTGACAGCAAGAACAGCACGGAAGTGTGCGGAACCTTAAGCAAGTGTTTAAATGTGAGCCATGGCGTCTTCTGTCATCCTTGGTAAAAAGGGATAACCAAGCCGCCTTTAAAATGTTGTTATTGGGGCTGAAAAAGAAAGTATATACAAAATGCCTGGTATACAGCAGGTGCTCAAAGATGTAGGGCACACCCAGGGCAGTTGTACTGCATGGCTCTGGTGGGTAGAAGGGCATTCCCGCCACAGTCCTGCATAGCCTTACACGGAACTCCCGGGTCACCCTGTTTCTTAGCATCCTGCTTTGCGGTTTATTTCATTTTCTACCTCTCTGCCATTTCCCATCAGAAATGTCAAGGTCAAAATGCAAATGCATAGGATGATGGCAAACAAGAGACAAGGAACATGGATAATTCAGAAACTGGCTCTGATAGAGATCTACTTCTATGTCATACAACGTGACAAGGAACTGATTCAAGATTTTTAATCTCTAGATATGACTGACAACTTCAAAGAAAAAAACCAGCATTTAATACTCTCATTCCTATGGGGAGAAGGGGATAGGACACTTTTGAAAATCGGAAAATAGGGGTCTCCTCAAGTTCCAATTTTGCTTACATTTCAGACAGTTCACAAACACACATCCCCATTGGAACCCCCTCTTCCCCACAGCGGCAATACTCACAAGAGAATCAGACAGACCCTCTCATGATTTAGCTTTAAATATGGAACAGGCTGACTTTTTCAAATTATTGTACATACAGCTGGCTGCAGTTGCAATAATCCTCTCTGCTTCTAGGCTGTGTTAAAATTCCAAAGAACAAAATGGCATGAACAAAAGCCTGGGAAGTTTGTGAAGCCAGTCTTGAGTCCAAGATACCTGCTGTTTCACCAAATAATTAAGCCATTACTTCATCTCTATCACACACCTGCAACATAATTGCTTCACAAAACCACAAGCACAGATGGCTCCGAGAGCGGTACTTTCCTTTCACGTAATAAACGTTCATGGGCAGCTCAGTTATTTGGACAAGGTTTGGGATCTATGGAGCTGCTGCCCAAGGCAAACCTATCATCTAAGAAGCTCCAATTGATTAGCTGAACTTCACTTTGCAGGTGACATCGTTAGGGCTACCCCACTTTCTGTCTTCCTTATGGGGAGGCTTCAGCAACAACCTGGAGGGCAACCAGACTGTGTCCGAAACAATAAATAAAGCACAACATCTCATATTCTGACTTGAAGACAAGCAGAGTTTACAGGAAGGTGACAAATGACTACTCATTTTCTGTCATTTAAAAACCATCATTTGAAAATCACTTAAATCAGTGCCATTTAAAAAGTCATTTAAATCACTGCGGATTTGTAAAATGCTTTACCGTTTACAAGTACTTTCAGATGGCTCAGAACCTCAGAAGGGAAAGCAGACATTCTTCGCAACACACGTGCTCATTAGCAAATGCTTTTTGCACATCTACTGAGCTGGGAGTGGAGGACACCCGTGAAGAGGAGTGGTCCCTGTCTTCATCCGCCACGGAAACACAAGAGAAGAATGCCTACATCTGCCCTGGGGAGGAAGAGGAGTTTCTTCCAGGGAAGGAGCACTGAATCCGATTCTCACAGGGAAAGTAATTTTATGCAGAGAACTGGAATGGGAAGAAACTGGGGGAATAGCATGCAAGGCATAGAACAGTGTGTGCAGATGCAAAGGTAGGAAGGAGAGCATGGGCATGTGCTGGCAGCAGGGTGCCAGGGGACAGGAAGGGATGATGAGGCCGGGGCTGGAGAAAGTGATGGGCCAATCCAGGAAGGTCTTCCCAGCAGTGGGTGCTAGGAGTTTATGGATGAGGACACCGAAGACACAGACATGCTAGAGTAGCTATTCTCAAACCAGGACACACATTAAAACCATGTTTGGGGGATGGGGTTGGAAGGGGGGGTGCTTAAAATGTATGGATGCTCAGGTCTCACCGTGACCCAGGGCTCTCATTCAATTAGCCTGGTGCAACAGCTCCCCAGGTGAGTCGAACATGCAGGCCTCCTAGACAAGCACTGGGCCAGAGGGTAGGCAGCTCCCTACCGTCATCCAGCTTCAGGCTCCTTCTTGTGCTCTGAAGGGCTGCGATTATGTCCCTTGCTGGGAAGACAAGGCTCTCAGAACAACACATACACGCCCCGCCCCCGTCTTCCAGATACAGCTCTTTATTACTGCATAAAGATTTTAGCATTTGTTACTTGCCATGCCAACTCTCCTAATTCATGCAGACCTTAACAAATCTGAACTGACCTTTATTTCTGGGTGAAGTCTTTAGACTGGGTAGAGAAACGATTCTGAATGTCTCTTTATTACTTTGAACCATTCTTTAAGATTGTGATGCTTTGGGAGGGGGCAGGGGCAATATTTGTAACCCTAACAATGTTTGTACTTCCATAATATGATGAAATAAAAGAAAAAAAAAAAAAAAAAAAAAAAAAGA
>VSMD01138620.1:0-11295 GCA_008750895.1 Mirza zaza | reverse complement strand
GCGCGGTGCTGTATGCCCCATGTTTGCTTTCACGCCTCTCCCGCAGGTACCTCAGGCTGCCAGTTCCAGCTGCTGCTTTCCCTCCTCCTCCTCTCCGCCGCTGCTTTAAGGATGTGTCTTGTCTGGGAACAGCTCCCTTTATCACCACAAACCGGAAAGTGCTGCAGAGTGACCGGGGCTCTGTCTCGCTCCGGGGACCTGGCAGCCCACCTCCCCTGGCCAGCGTCCACCCTGTCCCCCGCGGGCCCCTGAACAGCTCGCCTGGCCGCCAACTTCGTCTCCCTCTGGTACTTGCGTTTGTAAAAGGGGCGAGACTGGACCGAGTGCTACAGGTGGGGCGGGCAGCCACTCCCACTGACCCCCTGGGCCTCTGCCCAGGCCCAGAGGTCTTTCTTCTGAGCACAAAACTCGACAGTGTGTCTCTCCGCGGCGGCTCCGTCGCTCGCCAGGACGCAGCGCCCCAGAGGGGCCCGCGCGCGGTGTGCACAGGCGGCGGGGGAAGCGCCCCAGAGGGGCCCCGCGCGCGGTGTGCACAGGCGGCGGGGGAAGCGCCCCAGAGGGGGCCCGCGCGCGGTGTGCACAGGCGGCGGGGGAAGCGCCCCAGAGGGGCCCGCGCGCGGTGTGCACAGGCGGCGGGGGAAGCGCCCCAGAGGGGCCCGCGCGCGGTGTGCACAGGCGGCGGGGGAAGCGCCCCAGGAGGGGGCACGGGCGGGACAGGCGGGAGCGCTCGGAGGAGAGGGGACCCACGCCGCCGGCGCACTGGGGAGACCCCGCGGCCCCGCCCGATCTCCACCCCTGGGGCCAGCCCGCCTGGAGAACCGGGAGCCACATTCCAGCCTGTGAGGTGGCAGGGAAGCCGGGCTGCGGGGAGTCCGAGCGGCGCACTCTACGCCCCGCAGCCGCCCCGCACCCCCCGCCCCCTTGCCGGCGCGGTCACGTTCCACTTGTCGCGTGCGGAGGGGACACGGAGGAAGGCACTCTATCCCGTCCCTGCAGGGCCAGGGGTGTGAGATGGGGAACGAGCAAACCTTGAGAGTTGAAAGGGAGAGAGTTGAAAGCCCTCCTGAGGGGTCGCGCCAGGCCGCCCGGGGCAGGGGAAGGAGGAACAGTGCCGCCCAGTCCCCGCACGGCCCACGCGAGCTCAGGCGTGCCGGCTATCCCCTCGCGCCCCTCGCGCACCCGGGGCAGCGCGTCCGGCCGGCCCGCCCCGGACTCCCGCCGGCGGCGAGGGAGCGCGCCCGGTCTCCCGCGCGCCCGCGGCGGTCCCCTCGCCCCGCGGCGGCCGCTGCGGCGCTGTGCCCGCTCGCGGGCCGCCCCTCCCGCGCTCACCAGATGGCCATCCTGCTCTTGGGGTAGTCCAGCCGCTCCAGGCAGCCGAGGAAGTGTGGCAGCGCGTGCGCGGCGTTGCGGGCGAGGACGGCCACCAGCACCGTGGGTCTCTGCAGGGGCGACTCGGGGAAGACCACTGGCTCCTCTGCGTCGTCCTCCGAGTCCGGCTCGGCGGCGAAGCGCGCCCGGCAGCCGCCGCGGAGCAGGGCCGAGCAGAGGAGCAGCAGCCACCAGGCGAGGGTGGCGGCGGGGCGCGCGGCCATGTTCCGGCCGGCGCGGGCGGCGGGGACTGCCCGAGGGCGCCCGGGCCGGCAGGGGGGCGGCGGCGGCTCACCGGGAGCCCGGAGGCTGCGAGGGCGGCCGGGGCTGCGGCTCGCTGGGCCGGTCGGCGCGCGCGCACCGCACCGACGGGGGCAGCTCGCGGGACCCTCCCGCCGCCACCGCGCCGCCGGGCCCTGGCGCGGGCGCCCCGCGTACCTGCTGCCGCCGGCGCCCGCCTCGGCCCAGGCCGGCAGAGCGTCGCGGTCGCGGGCTGTCCGTCCTCAGGACTGCGGAAAGTTCCTCTAGTCTAGGCTCAGCTTGTACGGCTGAGGTCTGTGGCTTCCCCCAGAGCTGTGAGGTGTGGCCGTGTCTGCCAGTGGGCGTGTGTGTGTGTGTGTGTGTGTGTGTGTTGTGTGTGTACATAACGGTACAACCCCAAGAAAATTTATTCTGCTTTTGCAAACCGCAGTCTGAAGTCCTTCACAGTGATGCAATGTGTCCACGTTTGCATCATGCACCTATTAACGAACGAGGAGAGCTCTAAAGTAGAAAGTCACCTCAACTGTTCACGACTGTGACAAACAACTGTTTAGCCACCACAGAGGCAGAATGTTATATACAGTCAACTCCTCCTGAAGTTCATTCTTGACTGAATAGACACGCAGTAATACAACGTTTGAAGACTTGGAGAATTTCAGAGCCAGATTGGACCCCTGAAAATAAAATAAACCCCTTGTGGGACATTGTTCTGAAACCCCTTTCTACTGCTAACCCAGGGACCTAAACTCCCTCACAGGATGGCATCCGAGACGGCAGATACAGTTAGATGGTTTTGTTTTTCCTTAATGACGCAAACTAACAAAGAATAACAAAGAGGGAAAATACATTCATGTTGGAGAGCACGAGAGAGGTAAGGAAGAAGAGAAGAGGTGAAGGAAGAACACAACTAGCACATAAAATGAAATGGCGAGGATACACTGCTAAAGGACGTAAGCTCTTGAAGAGAAGAGGGAAGCAAGTATTGAAATGTGAACTTCCTTCTTTGTGGAATTGTGTACCCTTTGACCTATGAGAGTGTACAGGGTGAATTGGTGCCACTGCTCATTCGTCACCGCCAATCCCAACTTACCCTCAGCTCTGTCCCAAGGCCTTTTTACTAGTTGGATCAATCCTTCTCAGCAACTGTGTGAGTCTTCCCCTACTCTCCTTTGACCCCCTCACTCCCTCAGAAGTGAGGGGGTCAAAGGAGAAGTGTTATCACCTCTTTCATTAAATCTCCTCAACATCCTCATCTCTAACTATTGATTGCATCCATACCAAGCCACTCCTCACTTGCAGGTGCCTGTTCATGACAGGGGCTTCCATACCATCTTCTCCCTTTCTAGTCCATGATTATTTTCTCCACTTTCTAC
Source organism: Mirza zaza (assembly GCA_008750895.1). NCBI lineage: Eukaryota > Metazoa > Chordata > Mammalia > Primates > Cheirogaleidae > Mirza > Mirza zaza. Next base: position 8,293 of record VSMD01138620.1, on the reverse strand, counting down.
TGAATCTTCCCCTGATCCCTCTCTATCAACTCTTTTCTTTCAAGCTAAAAAACTTGGTTAGTCTTCTCTTATCCTTAAAAAATAATTTTTCTAATCCTGTGTCTTCTATGAGCAATCCCCTCTCTTGGCCAAGCTACTTGAAAGAGGGGTCTACACTTGTTTTCTACACTTCTTCATCTTCCATCTTTCCCACCACAGTGCAAAGTGGCTTCAGCCCTCTCCACTGAGACTATTCTAGCAAAACCCACAGTTAACCTCAGTTTTGGTGGATTCAGCAAACTGTCTTCAGTTCTCACTTTCCTGGACCTCTGTTACATAATGTCTCCTCCCCCATCTCCTCTGATTCTACTTGTCTCCAGGCCAATCCTCTTCACTGGGTGCCTGTCCACTGTGTGCTACTCTTCTCACTCCATGTGGTCTCCTGGAGTGTTATCATCCTGAAATCTATATTTCCTGCCCAAACCTCTTCTCTAATATTCATACTTTTACCTCAAACAGCCTACGGGCATTTCCTCCCCTCTGTTCTCCTTCAGGAACCATTCCTGCTTTTAAGGGCTCACAGTCTTGTAAGGAAGGCTGAGAGCTAAACATCTGTTAGAGGAATCATGACAGATGTATGTACCAGCTACAGTGGAGGGACAGAGGAGGACACGCACACTTCTATGGGGACTATTACGTTTCATCGAGATGTTCTCCATGTTGTTCTGTCTTCCTTCTTTCCCTTTCTTGACCTGTGTCCCTCTCATCTTTTATACTAAAATCCCCACTCCTCAGCAAAACTTGGTTAATATTTATCATTTGTTCACCTTACTGCAAGCAAAGGGAGTTTAAAGCTAGGAAGCCATGTTTCTGTCTTATTTTCCTTACCTTAAGTCAACAGCTTATCTAAGTCCGTTTTTGCAAAGACTGAAGAAGCACCTAAAAGTATACCTATACTGAGTTCCCTATGGTCTCTAATGGCATTATAATAAAATCAGATCCACGGGGTTCTCCTAAAATAATTACAGCCTGGTCTTTAGATGAAATCAAAGGTTTTCCAGCCATATCACTTGCAAAATACCTATTTAAATATTTTAGTCAATTTAGAGTGCTCATTTAATCATTGAGAATATTATGGTTATGACAGGATATGTAACAGTAGATCATTTTAAATACGGGGGAGGGGAGTAAGAAGGGAGGAAAAGTGGAGTCCCACCTTACTAACAGATCTGTTCCACAAGTTCTTTAGAAATCAGTGACATGAATCTTGGATGTTTTCTCCCCCTCATAGATTCAATATTATAACACAGTATATTTGTGAAAACTAGTTTAAAAATAAAAGCCAATTATATTTTACTCTTTCCATGGGAAGCTGGTTGAATGAGAAGCCAGGGTTGTACACATGCATCTCTTTGTTGCCACTGCCAAAAGACTGGCCCAATAGTTCTGATGTCAAGTTGGAAGTAAGCACTTTCTCGCATGTCCCCTCCCCACACCGTTCCAACACAGAGGGCTTTCTTCTGGGACTGTCACCCTTAGTGCAGCTGTGGTGGAGGCAAGGCCTCCGAGGTGGTTAGAGGACTTCTTGTAGAAAAGATTTTCCAGGTGTCTGTGGCTCCAGCAGCCAAGAAGAGGAGGAAATAAAATGTCTCTGGGGCATATGTAATGTGCTAGAAAGAGCAACAGATGCTTGGAGTTGGAGTTGAACTTCTGTCTCACTTGTGTCACTTATTCTCTGTGTGGCGTTGGAGACTTGACCTCTTTGAGCATCCGTTTCTTCCTATGTAAAAGAGTTTTAAATGCCTGAATACTTCTCCTCTGGAAAAAGGGGGAGAAAGTGGCCTGTCCCCCTATAGTCTTGGAGACAGTCGGTAAAGGGAGTCTCTTGGCTGTATTATCCAGGCTTGTTTCTTCTGTACCAAAATACCTTTCTTTCACTAGCTGGACTGTTATACTAACTTATCTTATCCAGCTTAAAATCCTACAGTGTAAAATTCTCTTGAGTTGACAAGTATGCCAATTTTATAATACTTCAGAGAGGAATATCAGGCAATATCTTCTGTCATTCCCATGTTTTGTGAATTATGAAGTCAGATTTCTTAATCTCAGCATCTAAACTGAGATTCATTACAAGAAGTTTTGATGAAGGGAACTGAATAGGATTCTCATTTGGAGCATTGAACTCTTTGACGACAAAGCAAGTCCTTGGATTTCTGATGTGTGGGATGAGGACTCTGGGTTCTAGAAAGGGAGGGGATATGGGGCAGGCGGAAGAGCAGTGACTGAGATGGGAAAGGTTGAAGTTCAACTATCTCAAAGTCAAAAGTTTTGTCTATGTTCTTTGTGCATCCAAGAACTATGTACTAGTTACTACAGAAAAATGTCTATCAATTCCAGACAAATTTATACAAATTTAAAATATACCCCCTATATCTCATTTAAGAAGAATAGATGTGTCCCTTAAATGATGTTCACTCGTTCCTTCAAAAATTTACTCAGTGCCTGCCCTGTGTCAAGGTACAGGTGCTGAAAATGCATGGATAATTAAGATATATCATATGAATGAATAAATATGATAAATTGTTATATGTGTTATGATGGAAAAAGGAGCACAAGGAAGGAAGTGGAGATGGCTAGAAAACGTATTATTAAAGAGATGTCTTTGAACTGGGTATTGAAAAATGAGCAGTAAATATTAGGGAAAGGACAGTGGGCAGAAGGGGAAACGGATTGAAATTCCAGGTAGATGGAACTGGAGAAGAAAGAATGAAACAGCATAACACATTTGAGAGCTGCGATGAATAGAGCATGGCTGGAGAGTAGGATGGGAAGTAGAAAGAGGGAAAGTTGAAAAATTATATGATTTTATATTTAATCATTTCTTAAAAATGGGCAAAGGACTTCAATAGACATTTTCCAAAGAAAATATACAAATGACCATAAGCACATGAAAAGTTGCTCAACATTACTAATCGTTAGGGAAATGCAAATCATAACTATGAAATACCATCTTATACTCATTAGAATGGCTACTATAAAAAACCAGAAAATAGCACATGGGAGTGAGGGCGGAGAGAAATTGGAATACTTGTGCATTGTTAATGGGGATGTAAAATGGTACAGCTGTTGTGGAAAAGAGAATGGCAGTTCGTCAAGAAATTAAAAATAGAATTAACCATATGATCCAACAATTCCACTTCTGAGACTATACCAAAACAATTGAAAGCAAGGTCTCAAAGAGATATTTGTGTACCCATGTTCATGGCAGCATTATTCACAATAGCTAAAATGTGAAAGCAACCCAAGTGTTCATTGATGTATAAACATGTAAGCAAAATGTGGTGTGTGTATATATATATACATATATATATGTGTGTACACACACACAATGGAATATTGTTCAGTCTTAAAGAGGAAGGAAATTCTGACATATACTATAACATGTCAACCTTGAGGATAATATGCTAAGTGAAATAAGCCAGTAACAAAAAGACAAATACATGTATGATTCAACATACATGAGGTACTTAGAGTACTCAAGATTGTACAGACAGAAAGTAGAATGTTGGTTGCCAAGGGCTGGGGGTAGAGAAAATGGGGAGTTTTTGTTTAATGGTTATAGAGTTCAGTTTTACAAGGTAAAAGAGTTCTGGAGATGGATAGTGGTGTTGGTTGCACAGAATTGTGAATATATTTAATACCACTGAACTGTTCACTTAAAAATGGTCAAGATGGTAAATTTTATGTGTATTTTGCCACAATAAAAAAAAATTGGCAAAAATCAATCAATGCAATTTACCATATTAACAAACTTGAAAAGAAAAACCATGAGATCATCCCAAGAGATGCAGGGAAAGCATTTTACAAATCCAAGTTGCAATCCTCATAAAAATTCTTAGCTATATAGGAGTAGAAGTGAACGTCCTTGATAAAGGGCATCTACAAAAAGCCTAGAGCCTGACATCATCCTTAATGGTGAAAGATTGAAAGATCAAGCAAAAGACAAGAATGTCAGATCTCATCCCTTCTGTTCAATGTTATACTAGAGGTTTTAGACAGGGAAGGAAGGAAGAAAGGAAGGAAGGAAGGAAATATTTTAGCATGAATGTGGAGGGGAGGCTCTAAAATTCAATGATTTATTAACATCTGTTTTACTACAGGATTAAAACAATGTTGAAAATGGAACAACAACAAAATAAACACTCATAATCCATTACCCCACCACAACCACTATTAATATTTTAGTGTAATTTTAATAGGGCATTTTTAATTTGCATATTTGCAATGTCGGTTTGTACTCAGTTCTTCTTGGTGAAACTCTATGTTCATGTTGATAACAGATATTGAAAAAATATTGAGATAGAAATGGGATATTTTTTGGACCATGGATTACTTGCCTACAAAGTCAGGTATTACAAAGTCATGTTTACATGACTTCATGTTTACAAAGTCATGGTATTATCTGACTTCATGTTTACAAAGTCAGGTATTATTTCAGGCTGAGTATATGTATCTGTTTACTTATAGAAATTTCCAACTTATTATCCCTTTGTACTCTCCATCTTAGAAAAATTTTAATAAAAATATTTAATAAGCATGATATATATTTTATAAACTAATATATATAATTCATATACTAATATATTAATTTGAATACTACTAATAAAAATAAATGTCCTTATACTCGGCACCCACTTTGAGACACAGAACATGACCATTGACTTTGAGGTCTTCTGTGGGTACTTCTTATCACAATGCTTTGTCTACTCCCCACAGATAAGCACAAGACTGAATTTTGTAATTATCAGTCGCTTAAGTTTGTTTAGAACTTCACCTCCTGATTAATTTTATGTGTCAGTTAATTTTATGTGTTAACCAATACATGTTTGCTGGCCATTTATGTATTTTTTTCGATTTATTCCCATTTTTTTTCTCATAGAGGGTGTTTTATTTTGTTAATTAGTCGATCTTTATGAGTTCTGTGTATATTCTGGGTATCTTTTCTTTTAATTATGCAGACCCTTCTCCAAGTCTGTAACTTCCTCCTCCCCACTTTCTTTGTGTCAGAAAATTTGAAATACAGTCAAATTTATCAAACTTTTTTCATATGGATTTTGTGTCTTCTTTAAGAAATCTATCTCTATCTTGGGGTCGTAAAATATTCTTTTATATTTTCTCCTAAAGATTTAAAGGTGTTTGCTTCCATAGATGTATTGAATCATCCTTTCTTATCTTCCCCTCCTGCGTCTGTGATGTCACCTCTGTCCACATCTGTATGGGTTTGTTCCTTGGCTCTCTATTTTGCTCCACTGGTTTATTTAACCTATCCCTGAACCAATATCATGTACTTATAATTACAGACTTTTATAAGAAGTTCTCTACTTTTGTTCATCAGAAGGGTCTTGGTTATTTTTTGCTTTTATATCCACATTTCAGAATCAGCTTATCAGATATTAGGAAAATCTCTATTAGGATTTTGATTGGCATTGCCAGAATATACGGATCAGTCTGGGGGAAGTTGCCCTTTTTACAATATTGAATCCTAGCAGAAACATAGCATGTTTTAGGTTACCATTTTAGGTTATTTATTTAGTTCTTCTTTAATTACCTTCAGTAACATTCATAATGTTCTTGCTCATCTTTATCCTAGGTACCTTATTTTTGGTTTTTTTGTTTTAAATATAAGCAGTCCTTTAAAAAATTAAATGAACTATATATTGATTTTGTAAATAAGGAATTTAAATCATACTCTTAAATTTATGAAAAAAGAGGAGAGAACATAATTTGGATTATTCTAAATTCATTTCCATATGTTGGAGACCTCTCATATATGCATATAAACAGTAAAATATCAGAGCTTTCTAAATATCTTATTAGAATTATTAACATTTCATTTATTCTTGAAACGTACAGAATGGGAAATTGTATGCTTCATGTACATAAAAAGGAACAAGATATATATGAACATTCTTAAAACTAATGAATGAAAAGCTGATCCAGAATGCTAGCCTACATTTTTCAGCTTGGGAGAACTGTCTTATACAATACTGTATAAAAGCTTTTTCTTCTTCTTCTTGTTCTTTTATTTTTTAAAAAACACACTAAAGATTCACATCACAATTCAGTGTTCATTTTCCTCTTGAGACTCTTACTGAATTAATGTCTCTGCCTAGACGTTACAGATTTTTATTTTTTTTTGTAGGAATAAAATAGTCTGGTTCAGGATATCGAGTTGGGAAATCAGTTCAGCAAGTGCCAGATTACATTGGATTTGATTAAATCCAGTATACTCAGGGGGGGAATTTTATCTGTTATTTCTTACCTAGCTTTTTTTCCCTAACCACTTTGGTTCTTTAATACAGTGAACCATTTAAGCATTTACAAAAGGAGAAATCCTCCAGGCTACCAGACGCTAAAACTCTCCCCTGTTATCTGGTGGATTTCACTCTAGATTTCCGTGATAGTCATTTGGATTCTATACTTTAAATACTAGGCCTTCTAAGTGTTCCCAAATCTTTTGTTTTCATTCTTAGCCATTCCCAATCACCAAGACCTATTTAAAAGTTTTCATTGCTTAACATGGAAGCCAAGATACACTTAATTTTTGTCCTTCAACTCTTTTAAGTAGACAATAACATTAACAGTCAAAAGGATTTAATATTTTAAATTAATATTCAACATGCAAGAATGAATGTATCATGTTTTTTTTTAAGCAATAGTATTTTATCTATTTGCCAAAGGATGACATTCATCTGTTATTTTTGTGTTTTGCAGTTCCTTCTTCACGCTTCTAGGTTTTCCTGCCCTACATTTTTTTTTCTTATGCTTAAACTGAAGCTCTTCCCTTGAACATATTTGAACTTTGTTCGCATAGTATCTAATCCATTACTGATTTATAAAATTTCCCCTGTACTCAGATTAACAACAAATGCTCTTCATGCTTCTATAAATGCCATCGTAGGAACTGATTTGGATCGTTAGAGTCAGAGAGAAAGATTTATTCACTTCCAATCACTTTAATTAGTGTCAATCAGTGTCCCTAGTTAGTGTCATCCTTCATTAAGGATAGTTATAACAGTCATGTTAGAATCCTTACCTGTCAGTTTCAACATCTGATTTGGCTTAGGGTCAGATTTTAAAGAATGTGATACATTTTCTTCATTTTCATATGTGAGATAATTTTGGATAGTATTCTGGACTTTATTATGAGTGTTAAATTGTGGAGAGTCTGAATTCTACTATTTTTCTCTGATGAGTGTTATTTCCTTTCTATTAATATTAGTAGGTGCTTTTCTTGGTGGGATTTGAACTGCAAACTCTCTTTCTAGGGGGGGCAGTCATTGAGGGGCTGTGATTCTATTTTGGGTAGTTCAGCATCTGTCAGAGATGTGGATTGACAGAGTTTGGGGATCCACTCTTTGATTCCTTCCTTGGGATTTCCTAATCTCTTCAGCATTCAAAGTTTTCTGGCTTCACTTTTCTAGCTCCTCAGATAAGAAAAATTGATAGTTTTCTATATGCACCCCTGCTGCTGCAAAGCCTGCCTCTGGGACTGCACTTAGCCCCAAGCTAAATACCAAAGGGAGGAGAACTGTCTTGTAGAGTTCCTCATCTGCACTTCTCCAAGCAAGCTTGCCCTTCCTACCAGTCTGCTGTTCATATTCCAGTATATTCAGATAGTTGCTTTTTGTATTACATCCAAATTTTATAGTTGTTTTCTGCTGGGGTATAGTCCAGTAGCGTCTTAGCCTACCACATTTGGAAGTAGAAGTTCTGTCCTGCCTGGTACTTTGAATTTTAAGAGTCATTTCTTGTCCTGGTTAATGCAATAGCCTCTTAACCAGTCCCTGCTTGTACCCCCCACCCCCGCCCCGCCCCGCCCCGCCTTTCCATCTATTGTCAACACATTAATCAGAATGACCTTATTAAATAAAACATAACAGGAGCTTCCATGGCTCCCCATTTCACTCATAGTAAATTTTAAAATGTTTAAAATGTTCTGCTCTGCCCGTCTGAAACTCCTCGTCCTTGGCTTCCAGGTCATATGCTTTTCTGGTCTGTTTTCTACCTCTCTGAACATTCATTCAACTCGTATTTCCTCTAATCTTTAAAGTTGGGTCCACTCTAAAAATATGGTTCTACTTTAGACTTCTATGACAGGGCACTGAATGAGGCTTTTCCTGTGCCAGGCCCCAGTGCTGAAGGCAACAAGGACTTAGGTATTCCCCACTTTCTCAAATGAGCTACACGCAGCACTGACTTCAGGAGGGTTAAGAGCTCCCGGGCTCAGGCTACTCTAGAACATTTTTCACGC
>VSMD01138617.1:0-11562 GCA_008750895.1 Mirza zaza | reverse complement strand
GATGCAGTGTGATCAGGGCCCATGGATGCAGTGTGATCTGTGTCCATCGATGCCGTGTGATCAGGGCCCATCGATGCAGTGTGATCTGTGTCCATCGATGCAGTGTGATCAGTGCCCATTGATGCCGTGTGATCAGTGCCCATCGATGCAGTGTGATCAGTGCCCATCGATGCAGTGTGATCAGTGCCCATCGATGCAGTGTGATCAGTGCCCATCGATGCAGTGTGATCAGGGCCCATCGATGCAGTGTGATCAGTGCCCATCGATGCAGTGTGATCAGGGCCCATCGATGCAGTGTGATCAGTGCCCATCGATGCAGTGTGATCAGGGCCCATCGATGCAGTGTGATCAGGGCCCATGGATGCAGTGTGATCAGGGCCCATCGATGCAGTGTGATCAGTGCCCATGGATGCTGTCTGATCAATGAAAATCGATGCTTCGTGATTAGTGCCCATCGATACAGCCTTATCAGTGTGTATGAATGTAGCCTTGGCAGGCCACATCATCTCAGGCTCACCAATGCCCATATTGGTGGAACTCCGCTTGTATATCAGGCTCACACTGTTGCAGTGCGGTAATCGGCAGGATTACAGATCTGGTTTATCCACCGCCTTTCCAGTTCACACCACCCTATGCAAACGGCATCACAATGTGTGACCTCGCACAGGAATCTGTTGGCATGTGTGAGAAGACCCATGTGATCAGATTCCACCGCCGGAAAAAAAGAAGGCACATATGCCTTTTTTCTTCTGAATCTAATGCGAGTTTAGCCATACAAGCATATGGCTGAACTCGCACTGCTCAGAGATTACAACAGTGTGAACCCGGGCTTACACAGCTCACAACATACAACACGATACACAACTGAATAGCAATCAGAATATAAATGCGCTTACTGTCAGTTAAATTGGGTTTCCTACTCCTTGGCTGTCTGCAGAGCTGGATTAAGTTCCCATGGTACCCTAGGCAGATACCAATTTGGGGCCCCCAAGCCTTAACACTGAGCACTGACCATTTGCACTAACACTGACCGCTGACCATTTGCGATAACAGTGTCCACTGACAATTTGCCTTAATACTGAGCGCTGACCACTTGCACTAACACTGAGCACTTACGATTATCATTACCACTGAGAGCTGACCATTTGCATTACCACTGAGCGCTGACCATCTGCATTACCTCTGAGCGCTGACCATCTGCATTACCTCTGAGCGCTGACCATCTGCATTACCTCTGAGCGCTGACCATCTGCATTACCTCTGAGCGCTGACCATTTACATTAGCACTGAGTGCGGACTATATGCATTATCACTGTGATGCAACCCCTCTAGAAACCACCCCCAACCAACTAACCAACTTTAAGAAAAAAAAGGCTCTCCTAACTTCACAAAAAAGGCTCTCCTAACTTCAAAAAAAGGCTCTCCTAAGTTCAAACAAAAAGGCTCTCCTAACTTAAAAAAAAAGGCTCTCTAACTTAAAAAATAAAAGGCTCTCCTAACTTCAAAAATAAAAGGCGCCCCCAACTGCAAAAAAAGAAAAGACCTCCTAACTTCAGAAAAAAAGGGCCCCCTTAACCAGAAAAAATAAAGGCCCTACTAACTGCAAAATAAAAAAAAAAAAATAGACTTCCTAACTTCAAAAACAAAAAAAGTCCTAACTTGTTCTTACCTCGGTCCTCAGGCAGCAGCAGGCTCTGCACAGGCTCATGACTCCTCCATACCTGAGACTGAGAGGAGGAGGAGGAGTTGAGAGAGAGAGAGAGAGAGAGAGAGACAGAGAGAGAGAAGGAGGGGAGTTGGAGAGTGCGGCACACATTCCACACATGTGCACTGTGGGTCTGGGACGAGTCAGCTGCTAAGCAGGACAGGCAGCAGGGGCAAAAACACCCAGCAAACCGGATAAATGTCCTCGGCGGGCCGCACATGGCCAGTGGGCCGAAGTTTGAGGACGCCTGCGCTAGGAGAACAAAGGGCGGAGAAAGACCGTGGAAAGAATACGGTCATCACCCTCCCTCTCCTCAGCTGTTTCTCAGCATGATCTGTAATTCTGTTCCTTTTCTTTTCTTTTCTTTTTGGAGACAGGGTCTTGCTCTGTTGCCTGAGCCAGAGTACAGTAGTGTGTTCACAGTTCACTGCAACCTCAACTCCTGGGCTCAAGTGATCCTCCCACCTCGGCCTCCCAAAGTGCTGGGACTACAGGTGCGAGTCACCATGTCCAGCCCAACGCTGCTTGACGCTCATGGTCTCTAACAGAGAGCACCGCGCTGGGAGGAGTGGAGCTGCCAGGGCTCTGACAGCTGCCTGTGGCTGGGAGCACACCGTCCTGGAGCCTGGAGCCTGGAGCCTGGAGTCTGGGGAGGGACCTGCCAGGTGGAATGGAGCCACACTGAGCTAGCAAGGCCCTCCGCCTCCCAGAATGCTTTCTGGGCTCAGGGTCACGGATTATTAAGCCTCACTTTGGACATGTGTTTTGGGGGTGGGGCGTGATGAGGATGGGGGCTTTTATAAACTAGCAGTGAATCAACTCACCTGCACAGTCCTGTTGGGTAAAGACTGGGAAAATGTGAACTCTTATGCTGGCAAATGATATTTTAGCTTGTCTGGGTTCCTCCCCTGAATGAAAGTTCAATGAGAATGGAAATAGTGTGTTTCAGAGCTCCTGAAGTTTTGTATTTGATCTCTGGTTTTTAAGAACTCTCTTATAACTTGGACTTTCCATTCTTGGGATTCCTTTCTTTCCTTCTGTCCCTTCACTGCTCCTTTCCTTCCTTTCTTCATTCCTTCCATCATCTACCATGTGCCTGTGATTGCAGGTGTGAGGAGAGATAAGATAGCAAACCTGTCCTTGGGTAGCTTGGGGAGGGTGTGCGCAAAGCAAATACGGAAGGATCTTTGTTCCCTGTCATTTTCTCCTCCTCACCTAAAGTGCTATGTCTGTGACGCCAACAGGAGAATGCAGGTGCGTCCAATCCTGGGTGGGGGTGAGGATGCCTTCTGGGCCACAGCTGTAGCGGCCCTCACGCCCGCCACCCTCCTTGGTCCTGGGGGGCCCACCCTTGGTGCATTGGGCTGTGCGCTCGCTGTCCTTCCCCTCACAGGGCTGGGCATTGCTTGACTGTCTAGGAGTCCTCAGCCCAAGGCTGAAAATCGTGCCCGTGTGGCAAACCACCCCTAGAGGGGCTCACCAGAGTGAGGTGCCCGGACAGAAGGGCGGAGACAGGGCCGAGTGTCGATACAGAGTGCACCATGTCTTGGAGGCTAGAGCAGGGGTCATCCTTCAAGACCTTTGATTGCTTGGGGGACACAGTAGCTAATCCTCTCAGAATGCCAGTTATTTGATATTTTTGGACTAATTTCCAGGAAGTGTGTACTATATTTCAGGAAAATGCATTACATGTTTTATTTCAATAATATTTAGTTCATCCTGCATTTGCCTTTAGATTTGACTACAAATGTGTTGTCACAGCAGCTGCTGTTGGAACCAACCCTCCGCCATGGATACTGTTCCAAGTCCTCTCAGGAGTCCTGGAAATGTCCACTGGGAAACCTTCCGGGGAGTGCACCCAAGGGTGCCTCCCTGTTACTAAACGCAGCATCACACCGATCATTTTAGGGGTCGTACTTCAGTCCTAATTAATATAAAAATTTTTTCAGAGTCATCCCATTTTATTACTTTTTCCTTGTGAAGTAGAACATTTGAAGTGGACCCTGTTATGGTAAATCATTCAGATCCAGCTAAGTTCAGGAGAATAATAGGTGCTCTGAAAATCATGGAGTGTGTCTTCAGAATCTGCTCCACATAGGACTATTTTAATTTCTGAGTTAATACAGGTTCTAACTTATGATAATGATGACTTTATGAAGATAGTCTCTGGATAACAAAGATATTTTCATCCTTTACTGAATGGTTCAGAAATCATAGTGCTTTAATCTGTTTTGAATACACTTTTTTTGTTCTCTGACTTTTTGAAAAGTATTTTATAATTCAGAAAAGTAAGCCATCTTTGCATGAGGGAGAGGAAGAGAAAAATGGCCTTGTCATTCATTCATTTACTCATCTCATCTGTGTCTTCATTTTTTAAATCAGTAAAATCGAAATGATAACAACAGCTTCCTCATAAGGCTGTTGGAAACTCCGGTGCCTGCCGTGCAGAGGTTCTCAGCAAGTCTCAGTTTCTGTCTTCCAACTTCCCTGTTTCCCCTCTTTCCTCCTCAATAATTACTTAATAAACAAATGCTATGTGCTAGGGCTTGTAATGTAATATATACAAGGTATATAGACAATGCTATGGAAAACTCCAAGTTAACAGAAATAATAATAGGTATGAAAATGTTACAATATAAACATAGTGGGAGATGCTCATTGCTTCCTCTCTCTCCCCTCTTCTTTCTCTATTCCCCAAAAAGAGACCTCGGAGTCACCTTGGTTTTTCTTAGCTGGGTAAGTCATTTTTGAGGCACTAAGTAGCCTCTTCCACATCTGAAAAGGAATGGGGGTGTCGGGTCCCTCAGAGAGGATCTGGGTATCTATGTGTGTTGAGGGAGAGTGACTATCTTAGGAGAAAAGCGTTTTTAGGCCTTCTGGATGTGGAAGCTGTGGGCCCGTGGCGACATTTAGTGTGTCCTTGTGCCCTAGGGCTGGAAGGGGAAGGCTGCCTCTCCCGTGGGGGTCTCCGGGGAAGGGAGAAGGTGGAGCAGCGCAGGGCGGAAGTCGGAGCCACCCCGCTGGGCCCCAGGACAGCTTGCCCTGCGGGGACTGGAGTGTGCGCCGGGAGGAGCTGAGCGCCAGGGCCCAGAGAGCCACGGGTGCTGTGGGTGCTGCTCAGCCATCAGTGCACCCAGAAGATGGCGAACTTAACAGCTCTCGTACTAACCTGGTGGGAATTGGAGCCCATTCTTCTAAGTGAAGTATCGTAAGAATGGAACGACAAACACCACATGTACTCACCATTAAATTGGAGCTCATCGATAACGCTTAGGTGCACATATGGAAATGACACTAGTCGGAAATCAAGCAGGTGGGCGGGGGCGGAGGCCGAGGGGATGGGTACATTCACACCTATTGGGTACAGTGCACACTATCTGGGTGATGGGCACATTAACTTTGACTCAAACAGTACAAAAGCAGTTTATGTAACCAAAAGTTTGTACCCTCATGATATTCTGAAATAAAATGTAAAAAGACAAAGTTCCTAGGTGGTTCCAGTGCGGGGCCAAGCCTGGGAGCCACTAGGGTAGTCAGACTTCTTGCTACACCAGCCTTCAGAGCCCTGGCTCTGAGCTCTGTTCCTACTGCCCTCTGTTCTCTCTCGAGGAAGGAATTGAGTAGCTGACACTTCTGAAGAGGTTACAGAGGGAGGCAACGGCCCCCTGAAGTGCGGGGCGAGGGAAGCAGGCAGCGCTCAGGAGCAGCACTGTAATGGGTGCCCGGTGTGGCAGCCCCCGCTCCCAGCCCCTGCGGGGAAAGCCAGTCTGGCTTCGCTCCTCACAGAGGAGGCAGACCACTGGCTCCCTCCCCAGCCCCCAACGCCTGCCCATTCTGTAGCAGAAAGAGCCCTGGGCAAGGAGGCAGGAGGCCTGAGCCCTCGATCTCACTGTGCCTCGACTTCCTCCGTGGTCCAGACAAGAAACCCTCCTGTCCTTGGAAATCACTTCCAGGGTTCTATAAAATGAAAAGGTTCTTAATTCAGTGGTTCTTAAATTTAACTTTGGCAGAGGAACCCTTCCCTAAAATAAAATCTTACATGGAATTCAACACAGAAAATAGGTAACAGCACAGCTGCTGCGATTGGCGCAAGGCTGGGGCCAGAGCTCTGCCTGCTCGGTCTTCTGAGACCTGGGGTGGCCACGATCACTCCTCTGCAGGACCTCAGGGCTCCCGAGAGCACAGCCTGCAGCCTCTCAGCTCTCCTGGGGCCCAGCAGCACCAGTGTGCTGTGATTCTGCTGCCAGTTTGTCCTGACGAAGGTTCTTGCTCCAGGAAAGCCGCGTGCTGCTGCCGAGAGGTGTTCACAGTACGCTCTGGGGTATCGTTCCCCGCCGAGGCATTCGCCAAGCTCGTGCCTCTTGAAAGGCAGCTCCCATCCTCCCCAAGCCAGGGACTGAGGGGCCAGTGGCACAGGCCTGGAGGCTGCCCAAACTCTGCAGAGGTTCTTCTGGCATCTTCCGCCACTTCCTGCCCTACATGGATGTCCTCAGCCTCTACCATGAGCCCAGGGCTCCTGTCGCTGACCTGCCTCCTGAGAGCACCCGGCACTCATACCGCTTTCCTCTGCCCTCTGCCCCTCATGTCCCTTTCACATGAGGAAGCACTACCCAGCACCCAGTCTTTCTGTTCTTGCTATCTGCTTTCTCCAGGCACCCAGCCCACCGTCGCCAAGCCTCCTCCTTCCTGCCCTCTCAAAGGCTTCTGCCTCCCCCACCTGTGAGCTGCAGGAGCTCAGGCTCTGGGTACAGGGGCTTGGGTGTGGTTCTTGGCTTCCCTCACACTGTAAGTGTGATCACGGGCAAGTTACTCTACCCCTGGGAGCCTCTGCTGCTCATCTGTGAAATGGACAGAGTGCCTATCTCATGAAGTTGTTGTGAGGACAATATAGATGAGATACACCTGTCATTGGGTGGCGTTTAGGAAACTGTCAGCAACCGTTACTCTCCTTCCTCACTGTGCCCATTTCCGCCTTGATCTCAGCAACCCACCTTCACATGAAAGAGGACCGCATGTGTGCATGCAGGGAAGAGGGAGGAGAGAAGCCGCTGGAACTGGATCTCCCTGGGTTAGAGAAGGCCTTGAATGCCACCTGGGGAGTTTGGACTGCATTCTGTGGACAGCTGCTACTATGGGCTGAATTGCTTCCCCTCAAAATTCATCTGTTGAAGTCCTGCCCTGAGTACTTCAGGATGTGACCTTATTAGGAAATAGGGTCATTGCGGAGGTAATTATTTCAGGTGGGATGAGATTACCGGAGTCAGGCGGGCTCTACTCCAGCATGATTGGTGTTCCCACGCAAAGAGGGAATTAGGAAGCAGGCACACACACAGGGGACAGCACGTGACGAGAAGGCAGAGACCAGGCAACGCTTCTGCAGGCCAAGGAAGGCCACGGGGCGGTGGCAACCCACGGCAAGCTGGGAGAGGCGAGGGGAGCCCCTCCGACCCCTCAGAAGGATCCCCTCTGCGCACACCTTCACCTCAGACTGCCGACCAGAAGTCGCCAGACAAGAAGTTCCTTTGTTTAAGTCACTCCGTTTGTGGTGCTTTCTGTGGCAGCCCTAGCAACCCACAGGGCTGGGAACCGCCGCGAGCCCCCCGGGGAGGCAGGAGCCGCGGGGCCCCAGGAGCGGCGGGGAGCGGCGTTGCGCGCAGGCAGGGTCGTCGGAGGAGGGCCGGCCTGACAACCCTCCGAGGCCGGCCTGCAGGCACGCAGCTGTTTGTGGGGTTAGCAGCGGGTGCCAAGGCCTGTGGGGTCTCGGCTATGGGCTCCGCCTCCTCCCGTGCCCTCCGAGGGCCTCTCCGAGACTTTGCCTTTGATGTGGGCCGCAGAGGCCGCCAGGTGAACCCTGCAGAGCAGTTCCGGGGCGTGACTCGGAGACCGGGCGGGGCAGGCGGTCACAATGAACAACTTCGTGTTCCTGCAGCTTCTGGCATCCGGTGCTGACAGCCCTTCCCAAAAGCTTGGGAAGGAGAACAACATCCGTGTAATTAATAATCCTCATCATCTTTGAAATGCAAATGAGGATTCCCGTCCTCCCAGGCGCGACTGTCAGGCTGGTGGGCACAACACCTGGGACAGAGGAAGGGGCTGTCTCCTCACATCCGAGACCCGCTTAGGGCTGGGACTGGCGGGCGACACTGCCACCCCACGGTTCCAACCGGGCCGATTTCTCCCTTCCAGGAAGGGAGAGTCCTGCCCTTCGTGTGGCTACTTTACATGGTATTGAAACGCACGTTCATACGCGTTGCATTGGCTCGTCTTTTTCCAGCACATACTTTTCTGAGCCTTTCCTCTTGTCAGGCACATTGGAGTCTGGAGTTTAAAGGTAGACGAGAAAGAGAAGAGGGCCTGTCCCCATGGAGCCCACACTCCAGGGACAAGCAGACAAGGACGTGCCCTGTTATTTCTGGGGCGGCGAGTGGAGCCGGCGCGCGCGCTGACCGGGAGGGGCCGCTTTTCACAGCGGCGGGGAAGGCCTCGAGGCAGGGCTGGGCAGCGGGAGAGCCACGGGCAGGGCTGGGGCAGCGCCGGAGCCCACTGAGCGTCGAGTGTGGGGCTCGGGTGGTGACTCAGGCCCTGCGGAGTGCACATTTGGTCCCGGGTGTGCTGGGCAGCAGGGGAACGATGGGCTCCAGGAGCAGCACGCAGAGGGCTGCTCTGTTTAAGTGCGCGTAAGCTGCTGCGCGCTGTGCAGAGCAGGGGAGCCCCAGATCCGCCGCGGAGACGGAGGCGCCCCTGGGAGCGCTGGAGGCAGGGCAGAGTTACACACGGGGCAGGTGTGCCGTCTCCTCCCTGTCCTGGAGGAGGGCCCTGACTTCGAGTCAAAGAATGAACGGTTCAGGCAGCACCTGCTATTAGCTGCTACCTGGGCAGCTGCGTAGGGCGCTCTCAAAAGGTGCAGAGACGTGGGGAGGCGCCGCCGCAGGGCGCTCTGAGGGGCCGCTGGGGCTTGCTCTCAGGTGACTCCGTGGAAGAGGGAGCTTTAAGTAGGAAGAGCTGAGGGTGCTCCGTGCAGGGGGAGGTGGAGGGGACCATCTTCATTATCATCCTTGCCACTTGGCACCATCACAAGATACCGATTAGGCACCTAATCGAGCCTGATGCTGTGCTGGCGTTTCCTTTCCGGAGCTAAAGTTCTGTTGGCCAAAGCAAGCCACAGTGTGGGAACTAACGAGGCCTGGGAAGCGACTCCCCTCTGCTGGAGGAGGAGCCGTCCGCCTGCGGAAGGGTGTGCCTGCCTGCTCCCGCAGTCCCCCACCGGCTGAGAGGGCACAGTGGTATCCGGAAGGGAGGTCTGGCCGGTCGTGTCACATGCCCCTGAGAGGACAAGTGAGATGAGGGCAAGAACCTGGCCGTTGGATTGGGCCAGACAAGGAGGCCCTGACGAGGGCAGTTCCGGTGGAGTCCTGGGTCGTGCTAAGTCAACTGAAAAGAATCAGGAGCCGAGAAAGTAGCAGCAGTTGTGCAGACAGCGCTGTACACACTGAGGGCGTCGGGGCAGGAGGTGCGGCTGGGCGCAGATGGGGGTTCCAGGAAGGGTTTCTTCTTCTCCCTCCCCCTCTTCCTCCTCCTCCTCCTCTTCCTTTTCGCTCTTCTCCTTTGCCACCTCCCTGATCCCAAGAGTCAATACTAAATCAATGTTAATAATGCTAAGTCAATATTAAACTATAGTTCAGTATTATGGATGAAATGGGTTTCTGAAGGCCTGGTTACTAACTATAGCATTGTTCGTAGGGGCGATTGTATCCTGAGTAACCAACAGCCAAGTTAAACAACTTTTAATTTGGGATTGTAGTGTGTGTGTAAACATCCATCTATATCACGCCCCGCCCCCGAAGTTCTGGTTTAAGCTTCCACAGTGCCCACGACTGGAAGTCACTCCAGGCGTGTCTGGTGAACGGTGGGAGGAGACTCGCCGTGACAGCTAATTTGTTGGTGGGTCAGGGGTCTGTAGAAGGGGTGGAGGACGAGGAGGATGAAGAGGAGCGTGGGAACTGTCTTGGAGATGTGCCTGGGCTCAGGGCCCAGGAACTTCTGCCCGCTGTGGGGAGGGGCTTGGGGGATGGGAGGGCCCCTGAGGCCCTGGGCACAGAGCAGGCCCAGGGGGCCCAGGTGACACGGTGCCAGGGAGGGCGTGGAAGCCAGGCGCTGACCAGCCAGGGGCTGAAGTTAGTGGACAGTCACGGGGCTCCTGCATGACAGGGTGGAGAGGACCTGGGAGGATCAGCTGAGGCCAGCACCAGCGACGTTCGAGAGAGCTGACGATGCACCCCGTTGGTAGGCTACCCCACCTACCAGGATGGTGAAGCCCACCCTTCGGTTTGTTCCTTGCACCTGTTTCAGGTAGTCATAGTTGCTGGGCATCGTGTGCCAGAGTGGACGTGGCAGTGGACTCAGCGTCAGAAGCTTTGGGTCTGTTTGTTCTTCTCTTGCAAGTCATTTAACCTTGCTTGTCCTCAGCTTTCCCATCTGTAAAATGGAGGTAATTAAACTTAACTATCTTCTAGAGTTGTTCAGGAGCTCTTTATAAACTAGAACACACACATATACACACCTATGTGTCTCTGTGAGCACAGCTGTACCTGCCTGAATTCATACATATTTCAATTTGGGGAGATAGTCTCAACTTCGATCATTCTGTCCAATTTTTTTATCGCATACAGATGTCCCGGAGCATGCTCTGGCTCCAGAACACCTTTACCTCATTTCTCCAGTTCTACTTAAATACTCTAGACTCAAGGGGATGCCATTGCTCAGCTTAGAATGTCCCCCAGACTCACGCCTAAAGAATGAAACCCCACCCATCCTTTAAGACCCCTGCTCAAATACCACCTCCCCTCAGTTTCACGGGTCCTCCTATGCGACCTTCCCTTCACCCTCTGAACTTGCAATCACTCCTTGTACCTTCCTGTGGGATGCCACATTCAGCTTTGGGTTCTAGGTATTTTGTAAGTGCCTTACGTTTGCACTTACTGAGTAAATGAATGACATGTGAATTTCATTGATTTAACAAGCACGGAGGGAGTACAGACTGTGCCCCACTGTGGAGGCTGCATGCTGGAGATGCAGAGCTGAGCGGCCAACAGTCTTCGCCCTCAGGGTTCACAGCCACTGGGGGAGTCTGCTGAGTCAGTGGTCCTGGCGACCTCCAGGCACCACTGCAGGGCCGTACCCACGAGGTGCTCGCTAAAGCAGACCCTGTACTTAGCTGAGCCTAGGCTGCTGCCTTGGGGAAGAGGTTGTTTAGAATCCGAATGGCCCAGACCCAAAGATGCCAGGTGGGTGTGGACCCACTGAAATCAGCACAAGGCTCGTGGTGGAGGCGTTTGGGTGCAAGGACTCCCCCAAGAGTCAGTCCTCGCTCCCCAGTTTCTCCCACATTCAGACCAATTTCCCCACTTCCCTTATATAGTCACAATTTCATTTCCATAAATTCTCCAATCTGGAACATCACAGTGTGTTAGGGCTTTGTCTTCAATGAATTACCACCCTAATTTATCACGCTGCCTTAAATGACGGCAGCTCAGGGCCCAATAAATCGCCCTGCACTTCCGAGCTCACAGCCTAATGAATATGGAGCTTGGGAAAGAGCCAGAACTGATTCTTTGTCTCTTTCCCTGGGCAGGGAAAAAGCCGGTGTTAACCGAATCTGGGGGAAGGGGGGTGCAGAGACTAACTAGGGAGAATTAGATTCCTTCCTCCCTCCCCTCTCCCTCCCCCCCCCCCTCCCCCTCCCCCCCCCTCTTCCTCCCTCCCTTCCGCCCTCCCTCTCCCCTCCCTCCCTCTCTCCTTCCCTCCCTCCCTCCCTCCCTCCCTCCCTCCTTCCCTCCGTCCCTCCCTTCCTCCCTTCC
>VSMD01138616.1:0-12335 GCA_008750895.1 Mirza zaza | reverse complement strand
GTGTGTGTGTGTGTGTGTGTGTGTGTGTGTGTTTGCCCCTTCCCCCTTCTTTCCTACTGGAGGCCTCTCAGGGATGCAGCAGCCATTGTACAACTTCAAGGTGACAGGCACAGGGGCCTGTGTAGTCAGAGAGATGAAGCACTTGGTCTCTTTGACAAATAGTCCTTTATGTGTTTACGCCACTATAGAGGTTCTTCTAGTTTATGTAGCCAGAAGCCATCCTAGTCATGCAAGGACCTGCTAGTCATCCTGTCTGAGTACCCCTGCATGCACAGATCTTTGCTGATTCCGCCTCTTCTCCTTGGACCAATCTTCAGTATGTTTCCACCTGGAGTTATCAGAACCCACGAGACTAGACTTGTCTTCCAAACCATGATCCTGGCCTCGTGACCAAGATATTTCCTTTCCTTACTGGGGTGAGACTCAAGATAGAAATAACTTACTGGTGGATTTGGCCCCTAGTCTGTGGTTTTTGTCTGATGCTGAAGACAAAACCACAGACTAGCGGCCACATCCACAGCTCCTAGGATCCCAGGCTTAGGAGGGGGCCTTTTGGGGAACTGTGCTGGAGCAAGAGCAAATCTCAATGTTTATCCTACGATGTTTCTTCTCTGGACTGCCTTGAGGATAATCGGGATTATGATAATCTTTCACTGTACTCTTTTTTCCTTCCTCAATAAGCTCTTTAGCACCAAAGGGAAAGACCCAAGGGAAGCAGGACATGGAGCTTATGCCGTTGAGGACAGACCAGAAACAGAAGGGAGAGAGCCAGCCAGCTCTGTCACCAGGGAAACCAGAGGAGGGCTCCCTGGCGTCAGAAAAAATTAACAAAGGCTTGGAAATGAGCAAAATCAAGTGCTGGGTGTCCTTTCCCTGGAGTGCTGCGCGTTATTTCCTAGATCTCCTGGGATTACCAACTCCCACCAAGCACTTTTGACAGACTTCAATCAGCTGGGCTATTTTGCAGCTCTGTGGGGGCAGAAGTTGTAGAAAGCTTGTGGCAATGCAAATGATTCTTGTCCATGGCAATGAAAATGAATTTTATTCTTGTCCATGGCAATGAAACTGAATTTTACCAGGAAAAAATAACCTTAACCATTACATTTTCTTGCCCAATAGCAGTGGCTCTCAATGTGTCATTTGGGGACATATAAGGATTGCTCAAGATGCTTTTAGGGAGTCTGTTAGGTCAAAATTATTTCTGTAATAATAGTAAGCCTTTTTTACTTGCATTTGCTCACAAGTGTAGAGTGACATTTTCCGGAGGCTACATGACTTGCAATGCTACTAGTACTGCTCTCTCTGCTGGCTAATGGAATGTGAGTTTGTGTTTTAAAATTTTCTCAGTTTTCACTTCTAAAATGGCAAACATTGATGATATAACCAACATAAACAAAAGTTCTTTGAGGTCCTCAATAATTTTTAAGAATGTAAAGAGATTCTGAAACCAAAATATTTGAGAACTGATGCCCTATAGAATATAAGCCAATTTAACTAATTTTGCATCTGCCAGTAAGTTTATTTCAGCATCCCTAATTGGTGTGTGTGAGCATGTGTGTTCTTCTTTGAACTGGTTTTAACATCTTACTGATCCCTTTTTAAGTAATGAGTCAAAGAAAATCTTTGTTCATTTTATATCTGAATAAGTGTCATGTTTGTAACTTTTTGAAAAGTGAGGCGTAAACAGTAGGCTTAGAGTAGAAGATGGAGAGGTGAGATGTGGCCAAGAAGAAGGTTGAGAAACGTAGACCACGCGGAGGGCACACAGGCAGTCTGACAGGGGTTTCATACTTCCCCCTGCCCGGCAGCACAGAACCATGTAGGGGCTACATCAACACCCCAGACTATGCCCGTCTTTCAAGCAAGGACATCCAGCACCATGAATCAACCCTGCACGGCAGCTGCAAGTCACCCACAGGCTGTCCAGCGTCAGGACTCCAGCCCACACCCAGAGGCTCTGCTGAGCCCATCCAGACTTTCCAACATGGAAATCCTTCTTTTCAATGCCCCTGTGTTTTTGTAAACCCCTTCAAAACCAAAGGCGAGGCTCTTGGCAACCAGAAGGGGGCTGGAGGTATGGGAGGGAAAGTCCTACTCCCAGTCCTAGGGTGAAACTGGCCAAAGCCACACCATCAAGTCTGCATGGCCTCCTGCCCCCAGAGAAGGCAAGAGACCTGCCCAAGGTAGCCCAGGCTCTCAGAGGAGGACACAGGAGCAAAACGCACAGAACCCAGCACCCAGCCCAGGGCCCTCACTTTCTACTGCCTCGTTCTGTTGGCAAATCCACCAACACCTGTGCTCGACCTTGCCAGGCATCAATAGCTTTGTACATGCCATCAGAGCTCCCAGAGCAGAATGGAGGGGATTTTGCAGTGCCCATCACTGGCGCTGTGTCTTTGACCAGATCCTGGTCCTCACTGAGCCTCAGTTTCCTCACCTGATTAAGAAGATAAGAGAAATAAAATAAACCAGCCAAGTGTCCAGCCCACAGGATGGTGCTGAACAAATAGGTGTATACTCAGAATCCTTTTGTCTTTAAATTAATCCTGCCTATAGCTCACAACCTGAATTGAACACAAGTGCTAGCCAGGGGGAGAGGCAGAGGCTGTGGAAGACGAGGGGTGGGGGCCAGGAAGATTAAAGAAGTGTGCGGGGGGTGCATCCCTCCTGGCCAAATGGAGTGGTCATACAGAAGATTTTTTAAAGGAATCACTTTTGGGGGGGAGGAATGTGTGACATCCCCCAAGTGTAGAAGAAGGTGCAGAATCATGAATGCAGGCATATTCCTGCAGTCCTCCTATCCCCCCCCCCATGATAAGAGGGGGAACTCTCCCCTGTGATCTCAGCCTTTGTCCCTCCTTCACTGGGAAGAACTTAGGATAATGGGCAAAGCAGGGAGAATATTAACATCTGAGAGGCTAAAATAATCTACTGTGGCCCATGGGCCAAATACAGCACTCTGCCTGTTTTTTATGCAGCCCAAGAGCTGAGAATGATTTTTAATTTTTTAAATGGTTGAAATAAAATCAAAGTACTGTTTCATGACATGTGAAAATTATATGAAATTCGAACTTCAGTGTACACAAATAAAGTTTTATTGGAACATGGCCATGCTCACTAACTCACTTGGCTGCGTAGAGGCTGCAGTGGCAGAGCTGAGCAGTTGCTACGGAGACCATGGCCCACAAAGCCAAAAATATTCACTCTCCGGCCTTTAACAAAAGAAGTTTATCCACCTGATCTACACAATAAGCCAAGAGAGAGGAAATATAGAATGCGGGCAGATTGACGGTCAGGAAGAATGTGGAATGAGGTGAGAGTTGAGGGGGAGGCAGAGATGTTTGGGGGTGAGAGGAGCAGTCCGTATTCGAGAGAAAGGGTCTTCAGGGGGGTGGTGTGTTTTAGGCACATTCCTTCTCCAAAGTTGGCAATGTTTTGTTGATATGAATACAAACACATGTAGTTAAAATATAAAAATATATATGAGAGTAATACCCACCAAATTCAAGACAACGATTCCCTCTAGGGAGATAAAGCTAGATCTGTAACATATTGAGTCTTTAAAATTGAAAAATATCTACATATGAAGAAAATAAGCTATTAAGAAATTAAAGATGAAAAGATTATTCAGTGATACAAACGAAACCATAAGAATCAATTTTTTAATAGTTGTCTCTGGTGTACGGCACCAGAAATGTGAAAGGCCAGGTGAGATTCTTGACCACGGGCTCTTCTATACCCCCCTTTATATTGTTGTTTTTGCTTCCATTGTTGTCGTTACTGTAGTAGGTGCTACTATTTTGCACTGAAGCTAAGACATGCATTTTTTCCCACATTTTAACAACTCTGAAATAGAGCTGCATTTTACAATTGATAATAGTACATAGTTAAATTGGTAGAGCTTTTTCCTTTCTTGGTGCTACAAAAAATAATGGTTCATCTTATAATCGATGGTATCTTAAATCCTCCTTCAAAGGGACAAATAAATAAACAATGGAATCTCTTCTTTGGCATTCCATTGAGAGACTAAGACAGAAATGAAGTTCTGTTAATTTCCTTTTGGTTGACTAAGCGGGGTTCTTTGCGTGAGACATCGTGTTGGGAGACTGGGCCACATGCAGCCTCAGGGTTTATCTATGTTTAATTACCTCATGGGAAGGAGGAGAACAGGAGAATTTGAGTCACACACTGTTGTTTATGATTATCTCTTCTTAGAGAAAGGAGAGAGTAAAAACCATATTGAGTTGCTTTGATTTAGAAGATGCAATGAATCCGAGAAAACTTTGTGCAGGTCAGCGGAACCTGACCTGGAAAAACAGTTTGTCCTAATTCCTAAGTGTTATTAAACTTTGTCTCCCAAAGTAAAATAAAGTACAGAGCCAGTAGTAATTAAGCCCTCTTTCCTCTGGGTTGGTCTTGGAAGGAAGGGATTCTGTAAGAAGCAAGCCCCTACCTTCCTGATGTAACCATCCCATGGGAGAAAAGGCAGAGAAAGGAAATCATGCTCTTGAGAACTGATAGAGGAGGGGTAGGGTTAAGAGAGGTCTGAGCTTTGGTCAGAGACCATGGCTGCAGGAGAATACGCAAAATCTATCCTGTTCAGATGAAACTCTGAGCCTCAGCTTTTCTATCAACTTTCCCACCTTGCAGGAGCCTTTGAGCGGAACTTAAAAAAATGAGGCATGGTTCTCAATGAGCTATTAATGTGACATCTGTCCTCACCCTTCCCAAGGCTCAAACCCTGAAAGTCTACCCTGAAGGCAGAAATGAAAAAACTGAGAAGGCAGGTAGCCTCTGCAAGCCAAATGAGGAGGTGTCGTTTTCTTTAACCACTGAATTCAGTAGACCCACATGGGTAATTTAGGGATTCATTCATTTGACAGCCATTCTTTGAGCACCTACTATACTGCCAGGTGCCTGAGATACAGCCTTCTCTTTATGGTTCCGACATTCTTCCAACTTAACCACCACATAAATTACCTCCCTTAATCCTCTGTTACTATTAATAGGGCTGGAATTTTAACCCATGGTGTCAAGATTCAGAGTCTGTATTCTTAACTACTATGCTATAATGCCCCTCCAGATGGAAGTGAAAATTAAAATAGGGTGCCTGAAAATTGTTCTTGTCTCTTAGAAGTCATTCTGAAACAATAGATAAAAGCCGGAGTTTTGAAGTCAACAGGAGTTAGAATTCCTCTTTGCTGGCCTCTGGTCTCCATAAAGACAGAGATCATGCCTGGCTTGGGACTGCTGTGTTCTGTAGCATCAAGCCTAGCACATGGTAGGTACTCACTAAATATTTGTTGACTGAATGAATGGGTGAATTCATTTGCCAGGGGTAAGATCTTA
This sequence comes from Mirza zaza, assembly GCA_008750895.1. Lineage (NCBI taxonomy): Eukaryota > Metazoa > Chordata > Mammalia > Primates > Cheirogaleidae > Mirza > Mirza zaza. The sequence goes on along the minus strand of VSMD01138616.1, from coordinate 6,986 downwards.
AAAGAATCCTGTCTACTCTCAGTGTCTTTGTCCATTTCTGCTGCTATAATAAAATACCTTAGATTGGGTAATTCATAAACAACAGAGGTTTATTGCTCACAGTTCTGGAGACCAGGAAGTCCAAGATCAAGGCACCAGCAGATTGTTGTCTGGTGAGTACTAACTCTCTGCTTCAACAATGGTGCCTTCTTGCTGCATCCTCACATGGTGGAAGGGCTAAAAGCTCTCTCAGAGCTCCCTTAGAAGGGCACTAATCTTATTCAAGAGAGCTCTGCCCTCATGACCTCATCACCTCATAAAGTCCCACTGCTTAATACTGTTGAACTGGTGATTAAGTTACAGCATACGAATTGGGAGGGAGGTGCACACATTCAAACCATAGCACTGAAGTACCTCATATGTATCAATACCTCCTTACAGAGCCACTGTGAGTATTAAATGAGGTTAGAAATTTCAAACATGGAACACAATGCCTAATACACAGTAAGCACTCAGTAGATAAGTCTGACACTGCTGCCATGTGTCACACAGCTGAGGCACAGCAGGTGCAACTAAGGAACACAGAGCTTGTCTTGGAAGACAAACGAGCACCTATAGGAGACGATTTTAATTTGGAGCGGGTAGGGGGAAAGAAATGAGGAGGTCTGGAACAAAATCTCCTTCGTAACAGCACTCTCCAGTCCCTTCTGGGCATGCCCCCATGGTAGGCAATGTTGGGGGGCATTAGGGCATTAGCACCCTTGAGCCCTGCGGAAGTCTGCAGGACTCATCCTCATTCTTATAGTCCCAGCTGTGAGAGAGCTTTGGGGTCCCAGACATCTATCTCAGATTCAGTCTTTCTCTCTCTCTCTGGCCAGGAGTCACAGGGCTAGTGTGTTGCAAGTCCTCCAGGCTATTCCCATGGTTCACTTGGTGCCATGGGTCCCGCCAATGCTGTGGGTCCAGCCACCTACTGTTTACCTGATACCCTTCCCTAATATCTTTCCAGCAATTCCCTTTGGTACTTGAGGCAACTGTTTTGGGTTGAACCGTGTCCCCCCAAAATTTATATGTTGAAGTCCTACCCCCAGTACCTCATAAATATGACCCTATTTGGAGATAAGGCCTTCAAAGATGTAATTAAGTTAACAAGAGGTCATTAGGTTGGGACTAATCCAATGGGACTGGTGTCGTTATAAGAAGAGAAGATTAGGACACAGATGCACAGAAAGGCAGGACTTCCTGAAGACAGAGGGAAAAATCAGCCATCTACAAGCCGAGGAGAGAGGCTCCAGAGGAAGCCAACCCTGCCGACACCTTGTTCTTGGACTCTGAGCTTCCAGAACGGTAAGAAAATAAATTTCTGCTGTGTAAGTCCCCCAGTCTGTGGTACTTTTTTATGGCAGCCCTACACGCTAATACAGCACCCGTGGTCAGTTTCCATTATTTGTAATCCTTAAATGATCAGCTCATGACTTTCTAATTTGAGATGATGGCAGGGAGTAGGGGGACGCTATGGTGATGAGCAGCAGAGGACAAAGAACCTGGACCTCAGAGCACGGTTGCCCTGCCAGTTCCACCACAGGACCCCAAGCAAGACATTTCAGCCCTTCACAAGCCTTGGGTTGCTTATCTACAGGAAGGGGCTAATAGTCGCATTTCCCTCATAGAGATGCTATGAGCAGAATGTGTGTATGAAAAACAGAGCGGTACTTGGCACAAAATGAGTGCTATGTAGGTATTATTTATTATGTCTGTTGTCCTTTTGGCTGAAAGACAAATGCTATCAGAGAGTCAGAGAGGTCTTGTCTGAGAGATGAGTGGGAGCTGGGCTCTACCCAGCCTTCCGTAAGGGTGCTCTTCCTCTCCCAGGGTTCTGTCCAAACGTGGTCTTCCCCGCTTTGTCTACCTCAATGCATCAGGGTGGCCCCTGCAGTTCACGAGCATCTGTAACGAACGGGTTGCATCCACATGACCACATTTAAGCCATGGAACCATATAAACAGGAGATGGGAGAATGTGCCCTCTGTATTCCCTTCCCCTCCTCACCCATGCAGCGGGGTGGGAAGGGGTTCTGAGGGATCCATGGAGGACAGCATGAAAATGACCCGTTCTAGTCCCACATACTTTTTACACCAGAGGGATCAGAGGCTCAGCAAGAACAGTGCTGCCCACACGGCCGGGCCAAGAGCGAAAGTCTGCTCCTGACACTGGGCATAAGAGAACCACCAAGAACCACTGCTGACCTCCTCAGGCCAGGAAGGGAAGTGATGTGAAGAGAAGAGAAAATCGACTTTCCTACTGCCTGTGGCAGCATCAGCCCTTGGGGAAAACTAGGCAAATAGCAGAGAATAGCAGAGAGGCACAAGGTGGGCTGGCAGGCCACAGGCCCCCACCCTGCCCCTCCACAGCCTGCCCAGGAGCTGCCTCACCCTCCCTTCCCTGCCCGGGGAGCTGCCTCTCTCCCACCTGGGGGCCTTTTTTTTTTAACTTTTTCCTCCCTCTCACCATGACTTGGTGTGTTGTGACTCCCTAAAAAGAATGCTGAGCAAAACAGACAGAGCTGGACCTAGAGGGACATTTAAACTCTTTGGTAACGAGCACAGGACAGACACTGGCCAGTCGAATGCCCAGTGCTGTGCTCAGCATCCCAGGTGCTCATCTCACTCTACCACCACCCTATACCATAGATCCCATTCATAGCCCTGTTTTACAGATGAGGAAACTGAGGCACTAGAGCAAGAGAAATAACTCACCTGATGTCATCAGCCTCCAAGTGGTGGGATCAGAACCCTACTCAAGGTCAAGCCTGTGCACTTGACCCTGTCATCATACTGACCCCAATTAAGTGGAGGCAGCTAAAGTAACCTGTGACTGTGTAATGATCAAATGATCACTCCGTGCGGTTGACTCCCTTCCCTACACAAGTGTCATATGTACTCACTGTCCCTCCCACCAACCTCAAGCATGCCAGGCACAGGACCATCTCTGTGATCTCCTCACATGGTCTCACCTGCCTGCAAAGAAAACTCCATGCTCCCTCTCGACCCCAGCCCTTCTGTCTGCAAAGCAGCAAGAAATGCAGACAGGGTGGTACCACATAAAGGCACAAGGGGTGGGGATAAGACCTTTCTCCTCACTGACCAGATGCATGAACTTGGACAAGTGCTCTACCTCTCTGGGTCTCCACTTTCCTATCTGTAAGGTCAGAAGCAACAGCACCTAACTCACAGGGTTGTAGTCAACAGGTGCACAGCAGGTGCACAGCAGGTGCCCGAGAGACCCTGGCTGCTGTGGATGGAGCTCACCTGTGAGCCAGGGGATTGGCTAATGGAATCTCCAGCTGGTGTCAATCTGAATTATGCTGGAAACATTTCATGACAGGGACCCACCTAAACAGGGTACACTCTAGGAAATCCCCCAACCTTTGGGTGCTCTGACTCAGGCTGAGGAATCAGCCATCCTGGGTTTCTCAGGGAAAAGCCAAGGCCCTACAAAGGTAGTCCCACCAGCTTATCCGGCCTCCCCTGCTCAACCCCCTGGAACCTGCTCTTCATCATCACACAGCATGGCCTTCCTCAGACTCCTACAGCAAGAGGTACCTTGGTCAATGACACAGAAGTGACGGACAACCCTTCTCCCCAGCTACCCCAGGACTGCCCGTGGCACCCGCTGACCCATGGTTTCTAATTACAGCCCTATGGAAAGTGACTGAATCCCAACCCAGTGGCCTTGGGGCCTTGTCAAGGATGGCTGCCCCCAGACAAGGCAATGCCCAGAGAGTTTCAGTGCCCTTGTTAAAGGAAGAGTGGCCTTTGACTCTGGATGCAAAACAAATGTTGCCCAGTCTGTGTCTTTCAAGCATCCTTTCTTTCCCCCGGCCAGCCAAGCCCAGCCAGCCATCCCAGCAGCCGGGCTTCCACCGTCAGCGCCCTGCCAGCTCCTTCCACAGCCGCCCCCAGCGAAGCCCACTCTGAGCAGAGAGGGAAGGGTGGACAGCATGAGCCAGAAGGATAGCTGGAGTGAGGAGGGGACTCTTGGCTGGATATCAGCGTGCTCATTTGAGCCTTATAGTGACTCAGGAAGAGGAGGGAACCCCAAGAATGTGGCACCCTTATTCATAACCACACTTTATCTTTTGGGTGGGGAAAACTCAGCTCCAAAGAGGACAGTGACTTGGCCAAAGGCTTAAATAAAATTCCCAGTAGAGCTCAACCTTGCTCGTAAAGCAAGGCCTTCCCCATGCAGATCCATCTTTGCCCATCAGCCCTCACACATGCACCCAGTAAGCACCCCCAGGTGCCAGTGTGGCTGTAACGTGGGCAGAGCCATAGCATTTACAAGACACGGTTACAACCGAGATCTCGTGAGCCCCAGTAGCAAAGCTTGGCATCCTCTATGGAGCTGAGCAAATGCCTGGGGTCTGCACTGTCCTTTGGGAAACATGAAGACAGGCCGACCCCTGCTTGGCAGCAAGAGTTGGCCTCCTGGTAAGGCTGCAGAAGGTGTCCCAGCTTAGCATCTCTGAAGCCACAGCACTGAGCAGTGACACCTGACTGGATGGATGGGTGGGTGGGGCAGAAGAAATCATTTTTTTCCAACATATTCTCTGTGATTTTAAAAATGTTTCTAAACATGAGGCTGTTCTCTCTCTTGTGAGAGGAATGCACAGTCCTCCCCTAAAGGCTCTTCCCTTAGAGCCGAGCAAAAGGTCATAGGCCCGTGTCAAAGCCTGGAACCTCCAAACCATTTTGCCAGCTTCCAAAAGCCTGGTCACAGTGGGGAAACTGAGGCAAATCTTGTTTGGTTAAAGACCCCAGGCCACATACCCTATGTGTGACTTCAAGGCAAGTTATTTCACTGCTTAATGACTCAGTTTCCTCATCTGGGGGCAAAAATAATACCCTTTTCAGAGGTTTTGTGTGTGGAAGTTAATGAATAGAGTAAAGCATTCAGGTTTAGCTAGACCTAACAATGTGCGACCCTGGGCATTCCGCCACACATGCACGCACACTCACACACGCACACACACACTCACACACACACTCTCTCACACACACACACATGCACTCACACACACACACGGAGGGACCCCAGACTCGGCATCCAGTCAGTGCAAAGCCACAGCCTTTCCTGCAACAATGGCAAAATTATTGACTTGTCGTTTACAACCACTGTGTGTTCTATGGAGGTGAATCCTGATGGCACTGAGGGTCTTCTGTTTCTGGGCAGGGGCGGAGGGGGGGGCCCTCCTGGGAGGAGCCCAGGAGAGTCCTAAGTGCTTTGTCAAGGAAGAGGACAGAGGTGGTCAGGCCCCAGGTGCAGATGCCCCTGGGAGGGACGCTGGTTGGAAACACAAGGTCTGGAGCCAGACTCTGTCAACCCAGGTCAAGTTACCTACCGTCCCTATGCCTCAGTTTCCTCCTTAGTAGACAAGGATCCTGTCTTCGCCTCATTGGCTTGTGGTGGGAACAAAATGGGTTCACACACAGGGTGCCAGGAACACGGCCTCCTCCAGGACTGGCGAGGGCCTGGGATTCTGGGGAGGGGGACCGCCCCCACTGAATGCCGCCTTCCTTGAGGACCCCAAAGCCCTTTCAGAGGCTGCTCCGCTACAACCGCGCTCCAAGGGCGGTTTCCCAGGCTCAGCAGCCTCCCTCCCCACGATCCCTGGTGCCAGAGGCGTGAAGAACGTGCCCTCTGCAGAGAAGCGCACGGGCGAGGGGAGCGATGTCCGCGGAGAGACGCCCACGGAGATCGGAGATCGCGGCCTCCCGCACTCGCAGCCCCCTCGCCCCACACCGCCCCTTCCCCACCGTCGCAGGGGGCCGCGCTGGAGCCGGGGAAAGATGAAATGAAACAAAACGGTCCGTAATTAGAATGGCAATAAAAGCAGGGGGGAGGAGTAAGGCAGTGAACTCTATTAATAGTGCTAATACATGTTCCGGGATAATACCGCTGTGTTCTGAACCTGCCCGTGGGAGGTGTTGCTTATGCTCATTTGCATATTAATTTGGAAGGAAAATGCCGGGCTCTTTCTGCTGGGATAAATCAATTCCAGTGGAAGTTCTCAGATGGGAAGCGGCTAATTCTTCTTCTCTTTCCCTCCCAGCAGGAAGACACCCATTTGCTGCCAGGAAAATATTTTTAAGAGCCACCACGGTGTGAACCAAACTAGGACAGAAAACTACAGGCAAAGTGCACACCTCGCAGATGGCAGGAGCCACACGGAGATGGGCCTCGTAAGGCCCAGCCGAGCGGGGACTCGAGAGCCAGGGTGAACCAGATGGACTCCTGGCTTCTCTGGAACCCACCACTGGAGCAAAAGGGGCCAGCAGGTCCACCTTGAGTCCCCGTGTTTAGTGACTAGCACTGGCTGGTGATGCTACGTGGAGTAGAGAACGACTTGGAATCCAGTCCCAGACCCGAAGAACATAGTACTGTGATCGATTAGCAACATCTGCCGTGGCAGCCGGCACCGAGGGGCACATGACGCCTGCCAAGCTCTCCTATGGACAGTCACGGTCATCACCTGGAACAGGGTGTCATGGGCCATGTTAGGCAGGCAGGGTGGAGAAAGGGAACACAACCTCACAGCAGCCAAGCAGATAAGAGAGAGTCCAAAGAACATGGAGAGAATACTGACATTTTGGGGGCATCTACTATGTTGTGGACACTGTGTCAGATTTGGGGAATAAGAGATGACTAAGTCAATGCTTCCCTTCAAGAAATCAAGTCTAATGAAGACGTGTGAGCAGGACTCGTGCTGTAATGAGGCATCACTCTGCTGCTGCTTCTAATTACCGCTGCCCCTTACTGCTCCTGCCACAAGCTCCCCTCTCCCCACTCCCCCTCCTGTTTACTAACATTCCCAGAGACTTCCTGCACAGACTGTTTGCTATACATACGCACAGGAGAATCTCTTCTGCTCTCTAAACTGGAACTTCCTCCTCTGCACCAATGGCTCCCAAAAGTCGGTCTCAAGTTCTTCTCCCCAACACCAGTCT